>PVKS010002977.1:0-110027 GCA_004027875.1 Aplodontia rufa | reverse complement strand
GAAATAGAAACCAACATTACAATATTTTTACTTCTGTAAAAACTTCTATAAAATACTATAAATAAGTGACCATGAATTTAATTATTTGAAAATTCAGGTGCTTTTACATCATAAAACATGGCCATGAGTATACGAACACAACTTGATTGTGAATCACAGTGAAGGAGTTTTAGCCATTTCTTTCTTAGAACACACAGGCTCTTGGAGAGGGCAGTGGTGCATCTATCTCCATTCTTTAGTTATCTCTGATGTGGCTCAAAGTCACCAATTGTTTGCTTGATCCAACACTACAAAGTCAATTTTTCTGATCTTATAATTGGGTTTGATGAGTTGTGAGAGAGTATGTACATGGCAATGCGCCTTTGCTTGGCATTTGGTGACCCTTGCACTTCCCTATCTTAGCCAATGGTTGCAGATCCTGGTAAGAGAGCATCCCCCTCATTACACAGCCTGCTGATTGCTGCAGGTGGTGACGTTCAACTGAGGGGGCAGAGCTCACCACTGAGGGGTGTTGGCAATGTCTGGAGGCAGTTTTGATTCTCATTATTGGGGGATTCTAATCTCCTAGATAGAGGCTGGGATGCTGCCCAGAATCCTGCAATGCCAAAGGATTACCTGGCCCCATGTGCTATAGCAAGGACCAAGTAACCCTGCTTTAGTGCTCAGAATCCACCTGCAGAACTGAACCTGCTGTGTTGGGCAAGGTGCAGGTAGACAGGCTGGCATGCGGCTGAGAGACCTGAACACAGGTAAAGTAACTGCCAGTCAGATTCTAAAGGTAAAGAACAAAAAGAATTCACTGCAAAAGGTCTGGAGGTTGGTTCATGAACTAAAATACTACAAAGTAAGAACAAACCTTGCCACATTTAGTCGGAATAATCAGGCATTTTATTTGGATGCATAGTGCATGCTAATAAGCTGGCATTTCTGACACCTCTCAAAACTTTCTTTTATGTTTCTTTTGTGTGTGTGTGCGCAATAATAACACATCATAGCTCTACCTTTTCAACAAATTTCATCAAATTTAAAAATAATAAGTATGTGCGATTCTTTGCGTATCAACTATTCCTCAGGCTCGCCCTTCTTTCCTTCCTTCCTTTCTTCCTTCCTTCCTTCCTTCCTTTCTTCCTTCTTCCCTCCCTCCCTCTCTCTCTCTTTGAGTCAGGGTCTCCCTATATTTCCTAGGCTGGTCTTGAACCCCTGGGCTCTAGTGATGTTCCCATCCCAGGCTCCTAAGTAGCTGGGACTACTGGCATTTGTCATCATGCCTGGTTCTAATAACACTGTTTTTAATGTTCACATGATGTGCTGAAGTAGATATTAAGAACTTATAGAGCAAGATTAACATTTTCAAATTGTGTACACGATAGCTGAATTCAACCAGCATTTATGAATCATCACACAATAGTCATCAGGATGGATATGATGAGGAATATAAATATGAACAAGGGATCCTTCCCTCAAGGACAATGGGTGGTCTTTGAAGAGAAAGGGATTCCTTAGAGGGAAGAAACACCTTCTCATTCTCAAAATTGGTGACTTTGTATATTATATTAGGTCCTATTATATTTCAATGGTGGTTCAACAGAGAAATGTTAGTAGTAAAGCCCAATCCCTGGACCCTGGAGGCCACAAGCAGAGAGAAGGTCTGACCTTGGCCTTGTGAACTGGAATTCGTGTGCACAAACTCAGGGTACGAAGGAGTTGTGTTTCTGGAAGATCACATAGCTGGGATTCACTAAGCAGGGATGGCTGACTCTCTCATTCTCAGCATCTGTGGAATATGTGACCAGCTCCCCTGCCATTAGGAAAATAGTCCTCTTGGACTTTATCATCTTTTCTGTAGGGTAACGAGTAACCTGGGGGGTGGGTGCACTGAGCCAAGAAAGGACCTCTTCAGCTGTGCAGTAAATTGCTGGTATGTTTGAGCCTGACAACAGACTAGTGTCTATTAGATAGAAGTGTATGGGGCAACTGAGGAAGGTCCTGGGTGGACTCAGAGCTGGGCAATCCACAGGGACATAGCAGGGCTCCTCAGCCGGGTCCACTTGGTCTTCACCCCAGTACAGCTGCCCTCTGACCCAGCAGCAATGGCCATGCTTCTCTGTTGACCCCTCCTTTTCCTCTCATGATCTAGTTCCATGCTTAGACCCCGGGAAAACCCTCATTCTTCCAGAAGTGTCATCTTTTCTCTCCCTTGCTGTCAAATCACTTCCTCCTACAATGTGTAACTGAAACCCTATTCTATAGGTTGCCAATAACCCAGGAAGCACAATGGAAATCCCACATTTATAATTTCAAATAGTCTAGTGGACACTAGACTATTGAAAAGTTAAAAAGAAACAAGTGAAGGAAATTTTCGTAGTATGTTATATTTAACTCAATGTTAAATGCTGGACTCTGGTTCCAGTGGGGCTTACTTTGGGGAGGTCATTATACATATAACTCAGGGAACACACAGGAAGTGCAGGTTATGGTCTGGCAGGAGGTCAAGACTAAGGTTTTATTTCCTGGGTGTGGCTCACAGCTTCTCCCAGACACTTGTATGTCTTATCCCTGGGATAAGAAATTCTCCAGAACTTTGTTGTTGTGGTTCAGATTTCAGAGAGCAGGGGGAATCTGGAAGTCAATGTGTGTAAAGAAAAAATATATCTTTATTTAAAATAGTCAAGGCTTTTGAAGCTCTGGAATTTCTAGAAATTTTCAAATGAGGGTCATACTACTAGTATTTGGGGTCACATTTAATGTATTGCATGTTAGGATGAGTATAGGTTCATTGCTTCATTAGAAAATCTGAACATTATGCCAGGTTTGACAATAACATCTTAACAATAAAAAGAGATTATTCATACACACTCTGTCACGCTGATTCAAGTAACACTTCTACCCTGTCCTACTGTGGGTCTTATTTACAACCTGAGGGCATTGTCTAACTGAGTGTGGAAATTGCAGACCTTGTGTGGTATTTTTCCAAGGACCTGGGTTGTAGCACGCAGGCAGGATCTAGTGCTGCTGGTGTGAGTCCTGCTGGTGGTGTGGACAGAGGGAAGACATCTGGTGACACCGAAGGGCTCAGTGGGCCTCCATGAGAGAAGCATTGTGTGCTGGAGGTGGCCAGCATTTGCTGGCATTAGCATTTAACCCAGGATCTAGGGAGATGGGCTGGGGAAATGGGCAGGTGGTTGGTCCTATGGGACAAATGCCTCCTAGTGGCTAGACAGGTTCTCCTGTACACCTTCTAGCACCTCCTACTTAACAGATTAATAATTATCCTCTTTCTGTCTTGGTTTCTGCAGCTCATATGAACTATCTGTAATCCGAATTTAAAAACCAGCATAATGCTTCCACTGTAAGGTGAAGAAAATATAACAGTTAATTTATTATAAAACAATGTCTATTTCGCTGTGTAAATATTTGAATATAACCCAAGAAACACGATGAGGTGATAAGAAGCTTGAAGTCAATTAAGCAGAGAAAGGTGTTCGTGCGGCAGCCCCCAGAACAGGCCCACAGAGGTGTGTTGAAGTGATGACTTAAATGCCATGAACACATTGTGGTGATACGATTTTCTAAAGTGGTAAACAGCGTTTGCTATTCTTGAGAATAAAACAAAGTGCACAGTACTAGATGCACGATGGGAAATATCCACGTACATCAGAGGGGCAAAGCAAGCGCCTCATGGGCAGAGCGTGTGGGGCACCCCACAGAACTGCTGGAACTTCAGGCCCACTGCTGGCTGCCACAGCCTTGGCCCCCACTGCTGTGACAGCCCCCAGACCACACATGTGTTTCCAAGGAGGCAGGCACCACCCTTACTGAGAATCATTGCTTTGGACAAAGAGGAGTAAGTGTTAGTGAAGAATACCAGCATCGGGGTAGAAAATTCTACAGGGGGTCTGACTTGAGTTTGAGAAATGTGAGGCAGGAGGCGAGAGATCCATTGCAGGGCCCCTGCACCTGTCCCATAGGCTATAACGGGAAATGGAACAGGGGCAGTGGAGCAGGGAGGAGGGAAAGAGCTCAAAGACCTGGATGAGGCAAAATGGTAAAACAATACCTGGAGCAGGTGTAGGAGGAGAGAGCCCTCCCGAGAGAGTCCCAGCAGCAGCCCTGCGAGGTGGTGGCTGCTGGTCTGGGAAACCAAGAATGTAACACCAGAAGGACAAACACCGAGGGAGACGATCAGTCTTGCTGCAGCTCTCTCAGGGAGGGTGTGCCCCCAGATGGGCAGAGGGAGATGCCCTTTATATATGCATGTGTCCACATGGTAGGTATGTATGGTGTCTGAATGTTACACGTGTGGACATATGTACTGTGTACCTGCACATTCATATGCATACTTACACATGCGTGTATACATCATGTGCAATATAACACATGCCAAGATCTGAGTCTAGAATTCAGTGGGAAGGTCAGGACTGGAGATGAAGATTTAGGTGGGCAGCAAAAGAGTGGTAGGTAAAGGAGGAGTGTTTTGAGGGGGAGCATGTGGCGTAGATGAGGTCTAGAGTGGAACTCTGGGGAAGGCAGGATGTGTTCATGGAGGAATGCAGAGGTGGTGTTGACGTGCACACGCACACGAGGGCAGGCAGCTTTACAACAAACAGTCCGTTACGGATCCCTGATCCCTGCACAAGCTCGCGAGCAGCTTTCCAGAGGCAGCGTCCTGGGGAAACCATGGCATTCGCGCCCCCATTTGTCTGTGTTCTTCTGTATCCATAAACATGTCATAAGATATAGCTGTTTAAATAAATGCCCGGACATTAAAAAGTTTATTTATAACCTTCTTTGCACCACCTTCACATCTGCCAAAGTGCAGTTGTGGTTTCCTGATTAATATTTAGGAGTCTGAAGGCAAAAGTTATTTCTATCTTGTCTCCTGCCATTTACAGATTTTAATCTTTACAGGAGAGCCATTTGTCTTTACCGCTCACTGGCTTTCTCCAGACATAAAGTCGTCCTGAACTAAATGCAAGTCATTCCATTCGCGTGAATAACCAGGTAGAGCAGTGAAGGTTCGTATTTCCCCCACGTCCACGTCTTACTAACGCCGAGTTTCCGAAGCTGTGCACTTTGATGCTTACGCAAACACCTGTGAGGTCCCAAGGGCCCCACAGCAGTCTAGAGAATCTGCTCACTTACCCTTCTGCAGCTGCAGCCAGGGCAGGGATGGGGACCAGGACCTGCCCTGCAGGGGGTTTGGATGCCTGGGGAAGTTGAGGTCTCCACATTGCCAGGAAGTTCAGAATGTTGCTGGCTCTCTTTCCTGAGCTCTTGCTTAAATGAGCCTCCCTGGGTTGGATTCTGAGAGTGTTGTGGACAGAAGAAGAGGGAAGAGATGTCCACACCCAGATCACACACACAGGGCTTAATCACCAACAGCTCTTCTCACTATGGAGAAGAATCATTTGCAGAGAATGCTTTGGAATTTTTGTGACACATTTCATTAGCACCACGACTGCTCATATCTTTAAGTTAATTCATCACAATTAATTTTTGCTAAAATGGCCCCTAAGTTTTTCCCTGTAATGAAATACATTCACCTTGTCAAACTCAATAATTTGGAGAATGTTGAAGACAGTGACATTCCTCATGCGTGTGACACTTTGAGTGGCCACTTTCTAACAGACATCTCAGATAGCTACTGCAGTACAGCCGTGCTAAAGCACTTCATCTTCCTCATCCATGCCTCAGTTTTGAAGTAAAATTTAGCAATTACAAAACAAGACTGACTTTTGATATTATAGGCAATAATGAAATTCAGTAACATGGTTTCGAACTGTTATGTTTACACTGAAATTATACTTACCAGAGATGTTCACCCCAGAATTCAAACTATTTCACAGCAGTATAGTTTAAGCACAAACAAGGTCCTAAGTGGTCGCATAGAATAGGAAAGCTGCAGTCGTTCAAATTCAGTTCCTTAGTCTTCATCAATATTACAGAATGACGGGTCCCCCGGAGCCATACGAGACCAAAGAAAGAGGCAGACAAATCCAGGATTTCACAGAGTGCAATTTGTAGGGGACTCGCCCACAGAATTGTGTCCTTGGGCAGCAACAAGACCCAGAAGATGACAGTGTTTGAATTAAAAGGCGCTCCGCTTGTGCCTGGGCCCAACATGCTCACTCCCCACCCCAAGTGTGTAGCCAGCAAACCCACAGGGACCCCACCCCAAGTGTGTGGCCAGCAAACCCACAGGGACCCGATAACAGGCATTGTAATTATATGCAGAAACCCCAGGGTAAGGGAAAGTTATGAAACAATTTGCAGTTGAAAGTTTTATTGTATAATTGCTTTCAACCAAAGCCCTGGATCCTCTCCATACTCCTACAGTGTGGCCCTGACACCCAGTATGTTTGCAGGTGGCACACGGAGGTGGGTATTAGGTTAGATGAGGTCTGGAAGTAGGGCTTGCCCTCTCTCTTTCTCGCCCTCTCTCCTTGAGGCCCTGTGAGCATGCAGAATGGCAGTCTCCTATCCAGCGAGCAGGGATCTAGGCCTCAGAATCAACCCTGCCTTGCTGATACCCTGAGCTTGGACTTGGAGTGGGCAGAGTCCTGAGAAGTGAGTTTCTGCTGTTCAAGTTGCACAGGGTGTGGGGTTTTGTGGTGACAGCTTAAGCTGATGGATATCCTTCAAGCATTTTAATGTCCAAATCTTCCTCGTTTTCAAGTAATTTTCTAGAAATTACTGAAAAACTCTTAATGAAGCTTTTCCCCCTTTTCCTTTCTCTTTTTTTGAGATAGAAACCACTACTCAACTTCCTTTAGGGTATGAAAGGTCTAGAATAAGATGATGCAGGCCTTCTAAAATCAGGAATTTAAACTAAGTCTGAACATGGCCTGAGAAGCTAGGTTGGCCTGTGTATTACCAGCATTATTGAAGGGCTCCATCTCCACGAAGTCTACCAAGGCCCATGGAGAACAGTGGTGCCATGGGGAATTTGAAACTCCACGCAGACACGAGGAAGGGGCACTGCCATCTTCCCGGCAGGTTGCCGGGGCCATAATTATGGCCAGGTGAACGGAGGCTTCTCTACCACCAGCCGATCACATGGAAATCTGGGCATTCGGGGAAGCAAGGGTCAAACATCCAGGGTGCTTGTGTGCGCCTCATCTGCAGGCCTTTTCTGCATGGCTGGCTGAGTGGCGGCCCTGGGCAATGCTTCCTGCTCAGATGACTCTCGGATGCCAGCAAATCCCAGCAGGCACCCTGAAATTCAACATGGGATATTCTAAACAGGCGTGCCCCAGATGGCAGGTAAGGAGAGGGTGGAGTCACAGAGCTTGGTCCTCTGCCTCTGGTCATTAAATGTGCTGTGCCACACAGGTACTGAGTCCTTGACCTGTGGAAACATTTCTCCAGCTTCATTAAGCTTCTCCAGCTTAATTTTCCCAAACGTTTGCCCTTCTTTAATTTTTAGGTATGTAAGTCTAGGAACATTATGAGCATGCAGACACTTATCGGCTCCATATGTGTACATATCATTTGCTGCTCTCAGAGTTCTAAGTTAGCTTTTCTTGGTTTGGAGGGAACGCAAACAAGCCCAAAGACAAAATTCTGATGAGTCCTGTACTGAGGAATGCTCCCCTTAGTGTGCCGGGGATGTGGTGCAGGGCACAGGGGTCGGGAGAGATCTGACCTCCAGTCACTGGCCCCCTACAAAGCCAAATGGTGGCAGACCCAATCATGGGAATTGCAAGTCTCACTCCGAAGGCTACACTTGACCTCAGGAATTTCTCAGAATCTTAGCTTTGCACTGTAGGGGGTTTCTCCCTGCCATCTAGGCTGCTTCCTCTCTGCTTGGAGTGTTTCTCCTGCTCTAATTAAATTGAAGCTGACAAGTTCGAGGCCATGATGTACAGCAGCTGTTCAGCCAGAAACACAAAGATAAAGGGCACCCGGATGGGTTACATTAGATGAATCTCAACATTACAGGGAAAGTGTTGATTATATTTCTGTTTTACCAGAGGTAGAACTGATCAGCAGCTCTCAGAATCACGTTTGGCATTTCTACTTATTAGGATTTTGCAGAGGAATTAGTAGACAGGATTAGCACGTGTGCATTTTCTACATATATCTCCCTCCGTTCACTGAACGTGCACCTGGCATTGGTGGTGCCAGGCATGACGCCCAGACAAACCTGGGTCTCCAGGGCTGGTGGTTCCTTACCAAGACCAGTGAAGTTTCCATTGTCACTGGGTTTTGTGTTCATATCATACTGAGAGCTTTTTATAAATAATATCACCTGGAGCAAAATAGTTCTTGTTTAACTAACAGACATCTGGGCTCAGAGACGTGGAACAATTTACTTACCCAGTTATAGATCCCAGAGAGATAACGTTATCTCTACATGGCAGGGGCAGGAGCTCTGAGGTCAGTTTGGTTGTCTTCTCAGTTCTGTGACTTACTACATGCAAAGCCACCAGCAGATTACACCACCATTCTGTAGAGTAAAGCCACTGAGAAGGCCACACGAGATGAGGTACACAGGTGTAGAAGTGCCTAGCACATGGCAGTCTGCTGATTTAAATTAGTATCCTGAGTGTCCCCAACACAAAATGGGACATTTTAAACACCAAGAGTAACTGACACATGGAAGCCACTTCTTTAATACAGTAGATTTGAAGCATGTGTTTCTGTCAGTTGAATTTAGAGCTATTTGAGTCTGATTTCACCATGAATGTGAAAAGTGCCCTCAGCCATTCTTGATTTCCAACACCAACCACAGCCCCAGGAGTGGCGCTAGTGAGGATGAGCATCAGACACAGAGGGTTGCCAGTCAGGTGTGCATGACGCTTGGTATTAAAAATGATTCTGTATTTCCATGTGATCTTTTCAGAATGACTGCATTACAGTGGCAGTGTTAGTGTGTCCTCGTTTCATGTAGTGAAATAGTTTTCCAAGTCATTCCAAAGCGAAAATTCTGTATTCATGTGAAATATTTCAAAGTTTCTACCTGAACTAGTGGCAGAAAACAATCCCAAAGGACATGCATAGCTCAGAAGGAAGGACTTGGCTCAGATCTCCATCTTATTCCAAAACTATACTCCTATCACCTGTTATTAAAACAAAAACAAAAACAAAACCTCTACAATAAAAAATCAGGCACAAAAATAGCGAATATCCTTGTTGACAACACTTTCTTAAAATAGGCATATCTCTCCATGTCTAACTTACTACTTTTATCTCTGTGAAACCCTTCTTCCCTGATTTTGTCTATTAATATCCCTTTTTTTCCTTTATTCTGTCTAAATACAGCTGAAATTCTACTACTGTGTGACTTAAGATCAAGGTCTTAAATTAAGGACTCAGAGCAAATCTTGTAAACGGATCTATCCCAGACTGTATTGCTCTGAACACTAGAGTCTTCTCGGAAGAACAGAGAAGGATTTTCTTGTTGAATGGGTTTGGAAATACTGGACTATTTCTTTCCCCAGGAGACTCGGTGTGAGCTCTTGTATTCAACACTCTCAAGTGAACTACTTCTGTGGGTCATGACGGTTTTCTAAGATGTGTGACTTGAGAATCACACAGAACACCCCTTACTTTTCATTACATATCTCTTCACTTGACTTTCTACACACAGTAGAGTTTCAAAGGCATTTTTTCAGAGTACAGGAAGAATCAGTAGTAGTAAGTGAAGGAGTGACCTTCCAAGACTGTTTGTAGTAGGGTGGGTTGGGAGAAATGACCTCTTGACCTTAGGTGGTTAAAGGGTCACTGCACAGTCCAGAGAATAGATAATAAGGACATGTAATAGCACAGGGCCTGTGGTCACAGAGGGAAGCTAATAGAATGCAATGTTGCAGGGATGGCCTCGTCTCTGATTGACAACTGCCAGATCATTCTGTGGGACTCAAAATAGCTCTGCATCCAAGTGACAAAGGCACTTGCATCACTTCAACTGTTTCAAAGTAGTCGCTTAAAAATGTCAGTTACTCTTAGTTCTTCAATCGCTCATTTTATTTTGGGGACAACCATGACGTAGTTAAAAATCAAAAGGCTGCCACGTGCCAGGTGCTGTGCTTACCTGGTTGGGGGAGTGGCATGGGAGGGGGGCTGACATTTCTTCAGTAAGGGAATGCAGGAGGTTGAGTACCCAGGGTGATTTTTGTGTTGGCACACTGAATTTCAGGCATCCAGGTGATATATAAATGAAGATATTCAGGGATCATTGGAAATACAGGGTAGAGGAGAGACCTCTAATTTAGGAAGACATAGGTTTGAAAGTTACTGCATTAGAAGGGCACAGGAGATCACTAGACTTGACCAATGTGATTGAGTCTGGGGGAGGCACAAATTTCCCCTTTAATTTTGACAAAAGTTTTTGTGGTTAATCATGTAAGTTTGTCTTTTGAAATTAATGTAATTTTTAGAACTTTTGGGTTAATTATACTTTTACCATAGAAGTTCTTCCTTTTTCAAAAATAGTCCTTTCTACCCTTGTTATTTTTCCCACCCAGCTTTTTTTTTTTCCAGGCTGTCAAAAGCACAAGCTGCAGTGGTGACGATAGGAAGATGACGGGTGACATGCCAGCACTAATTAGAGACTTGATTGCTCTGTAATAGAAGGCCTGGGTTTGATTTGGATGGTTCTGCATTGTCAGGTAGAATGAGTCAAATGTGTCCACACTTTCATTTAAAAATGTGAAAAATGTGAATTGCATTATTTATATTGTATTTCAAGGTTATAATTAAATATGTCTGTGGACATGCTGTCCCCAAAGACAGTCAATTTTATGTTCAATCTGTATGTGCATTCGTAAAACTAATTTGTTCTCATTAAAATTTTTAAGGGTTTATTTGAGCTAAACTCAGGAGGCTCTGTGGGTATAAAACTCACAAGACAGAAAGCAAAAGTTTAATTTCAGCTTTTACCAGTAAACTTCAGTGCTTGCAGCATTGTGTCAGATATTATTGTGAATCCAGTTGGGCTATAAAAATAAAGAGAAGAATCCTCCTCCTCAAATAGTGCTCTTTAACCTTTCGGGGGACTCCGGGATAAAACCAGTGAACACAGTGTGATCTGAGCTTCCAGGACTTCGTAAAAGGACTTTATGCTTTTCCAATGAAATACTCAGCCTGGAGGATTGGTTGACCCATTTTCTCATTCACCTACAGAAATTTGGAGGATATTTTGCTTACTATTTTTTATTACCTGCCATATCTTCCTGTTTTAATTTTCAATATTTGCTAACTATAGGAAGCACCTATATTAAAAATTTCAGAGATCTTTTCTCAAGGGGTATACATTAAGTATTTTCTTTATCAGTGCCAGCAGTAGGTTGATTTAGTTTCAATCAGACCCACAGAAAGAAAATATCACCCATAATTTGCTTATATCAAGTTTGCTGTAAGTAAGTATCCTCATTTTGGTTGGATGTAACTGTGCTATTACAATACTTACCTGAAAAGTGTATTTGAACGTTTGGTCTATTCCTATGATAAATCCCTAGGTTCTCCTACTCATGCTCCACTTAATCAGTGGTTCAATGGGACATGTTTGCAGAGGTGTTAAAGTAAATTAAATTCTTAAGTCAAAACAATGAATGTATAAATAGTGTTCATATGGGAAATGAACGGCCCAGTTTCTATGGGTTAGGAAGCACTGTTCCTGTGTTCGTGGGCTCTTGTTGATTTCCAAGGTTGACGGTGGTGAGACAGCTGGCTTGGCTGTTTATCCAGCTGCAGAGGCCACTACCCTCACAAGGCCAGGCAATTATTTTTCACTTCTTTGGTGCTTTCAGAGATGATTTAAACTTAAACTGTGAACACAGAAGCCAAGTCTTCTTCTCTTCATGGTGTTTCTGATTCTTAAGAACTCATTTCTCATCAGTGTTGATCCCATGCTTCTAGGAGAGACTTTGGCAGACCCAGGTGCAGTATGAAAATGCCCAGAGCCTGGAGCTGAGAAAAACAGAGGGTCCCTGGGGAGTAAATGGGTGCTAAAGGGCCACCAGACTTCATCCTAAAGGTGACACTGACTCACTTTAAGTTTAAACTTAGAAGCAGGTGGAGGCTTTTGAGCTACCACTTGGTGAAGGAGGCAGAGGTAGTCATCTCAAAACTGTTCCTTAGCAATCAGGTGGCAACCACATTAAGATGCAGTTGCTCCTCAGGGCCAGCCATGAGCAGGAATCAACTGTGGGACCCAGGAACATGACAGGACAGGAAGAAGAACATTCATGTCATCTACACAAGAGACCAAAGGAGGAGATGCTGGGTAAGGGAGACCAGAAACCAAACAGCGGGACAGTTCAGGAGGACATTAACGTCAATTGCAGTAGAGAGGCAGTGTGAACAGATGTGCAATGAGTTTCACAACGTGAACAATTCTGCCAGCTCACCCAGGGGAGAGATGCAGGTGAAAATAGGATCACGCCAGGTCAAAGGGCTGGGGACAGCAGATGTGGCCTAAACTTTCATGAAAATTGGCTGAACTGTTGATTGAATCTCAGCACACATTAGGTATAAAATAGTTGGAGATCATCAAAGTACTTATGAGTGTCAGTACCGTATGGCTTTACAATACTGATGACACTGTGTGACAAGCGCTAGATGTTTTGACTCTAGGTCTTCTCTTGAAGCTCTTTGAAGCATACTGTGATACCAGAGATATTAAAATTCCTGCCCTGTCTCTCAGATTAATTGTAGGCTTGTGAAGATCCCAGAACTTCCCAGAAGGGCTATACTTGGGAACTGTGATCTTCTCTTATTCTATCATCTCATCTGGATTTACTCAACTCTACAGAAGTTTTATGCCTTTTTCCATTTTATCTTCTTATGGGTAATCAATTTATTGCTGTCTTTATTTGATATTTTCAGAGATCATTATTTAAAAAACTTCTGTACATAAAATAACAAGAATAACCATGTTTGAGTGGATGTCAGTACCTTCATAGTCCCAGAAGTAATGTAAAATATCTATAAATCAAAAAGATATACAATGAAATTATTATTAGGTATATCTAATCACTAATTTTTAAAGTATAAATACAGAAACATTTTTTAAAAGATTTAGCCTTCATTATAATTTTTAATTTTATTATTTTTCAAATTCATTACCAGACCAAATAGTAGAAAGATTATGAGAGGCATTTGCTAGTTAAAAATGAGGAACAGAATTTCACTTTATATTATTTTTAATGGGAAGTCTATTATTTTTGACACTATGTAATGATCTACCATAAAAATAGCAAGTCTATTTTTCTTTTACAAAAAAACGTGTGTGATAAATTAAGGAAATGGTGCATTGATGATGCTGTTTATTTTTCAGTTTTTGGTGCTGAGATTACACTTAGTGCCTTGTGCCTGCTAGACAGCTCTGCACAGAGCTACGTCCCAGCTCTGCTCTCTCCTCTCCCTCTTCTTCTCTCCTCTCCTTTCTTCTATCTCAGGATGTGAGTTTTCTGTGCTCTGCCCTCCTCTGCTGTGACTACCACTTAACTAGCCCAGTGGTCAGACTATGCTCTGAGCCTGTGTCTACTTTGGGTTAATCACTCTCTTAGTCTCGTGCCTTCCAAGGAATCCCACCCAAGTCATAAGTGAGTAATGGGAACTGGGGTTTTGATTTAAAGGAGACCAGTGCATCCCACCAGTGGTGTGCTGGAGTCAACTCCACCAGACTCTTCTCAAATGCATATCCACTAACACCAACATGGGCAGCTCAAAACGAGCCAGAGTGGGAGTGTCCACCCTGTGGCAGTGGGCAAACACTAGTAACGAGGACCTTAATCTTTATGTAACACTGGGGAACCAGCCTACCACTGACACACATGATTCCCCATTAGTCATGGGGGGTCCTCACTTCTCTCTGCCAGGCACTTCCTCCTTCTTGCTTTCCCCACAGGACTGTATACTTCACTACTGCATCCCACAATTCCTTTCTCTCCACAGTGCCAGTTTCCCTTAATTTATTTTTTAAAAAAATGAATTTTGTTTATTTTATTTTATTTTTTATATTTTTATTTGTTCAGAATAGTCTTATATATTGAAGGAAATCATTGTTACACATTCATGCATAGATGGATATTGACAAAGTAAGTTAAGGCCGATCCTAGTCCAGGATCCTCCATTTCAATCACTCCCTGCTCCCATGTCTCCTCTGCTTTACCCCATATTATAGATCGAAATAAGCATATATATGTATAGTAATTTTTGAATTTTCTGATCCTCTCTGACTGCCTGTGTATAGTTGGGCTTTACATAGGAGTCAAGGGTTCCCTGCTGCATTGATATCCCCCCTAATCCCTCCCTCCAGCTTCATCCCCCAATACCTCCCTCCCCTCCTTTCCTCCTCCCTTCTTTCCCCATTTTCATAGTTATGGATGCCCCTGCTTATATGAAAAATCACCTATGTGGAGTTTATTTTGGAACTTAGCTAACTTGCAATTTGTCTTAGATTTTACTCTAGTTTCCACATATGAGAGAAAACATTTGGCCTTTAAGTCTCTGATATTTCACTCAGCATAATTTTTTCCCATCTCCATCCATTTGGCTGCAAATGCCATGATATTGTTCTAATAGCAGTGTAGAACTCCATTGTGTGCATGTATATCATGGTTTTTGAATCCCTCATCCATTGAAGAGCATTTGGGTTGGTTCCACAATTTAACTGTTGTAAATTGAGCTGCTATAAACGTTGATGTAGCTGTGTCTCTACAGTATAGGTTGTAAGAAGAAAGGAAGAGTATCACACTGTTGGTGGGACTGCAAGCTTGTACAGGCACCGTGGAAAGCAGTGTGGAGATGCCTCAAAAAACTAGGGTTGGAACCACCTTATGATCCAGTTATCCCATTCCTGGATATTTTCCCAAAAGAGCTAGATTGCATTTCATTTTAAAAAGCAGCTGTAAGTTCATAGCAAAATTGAACAGTGAAGTAGAGTTCAGTTACAAATATATGCAACTCTGACATCAAGGGAGTAGGGAGATGTGCTGAGCTAAGTAACCTTGTAAATTAGTGGAATGGATCACACTGAAGGCGAAAGAGCTGTATGATTGCCAAGGGCTGACAAAGCTATCCCCAAGAGGTGTGAGATAATGCTTCTAACACTACTGCCCTTGAGTAATTAAGTAAACTGATGGTGAACAGTTGGAGCTGAGCGCCTCACCATTGGGGTATACAAGCAAGGCAGCAGGCAAGAGTGATCCGTGGGGCAATGAATTAGTTTGGGTATAAAAACAAGAGCTCATCTTTAGCTTTACATAGCGACAGATGTTTGCACACGGTGCTCTCTCTCTCTCTCTCTCTCTCTCTCTGTGCATGTGTGTGTGTGTGTGTGTGTGTGTGTGTGTGTGTGTACACAGGTGAGGAGAAACACCTCACCTCTATCTCTTTGCTTCATCATCTGAGAAGACCTGGAAGCGATGGCACTGAGGCACAGTGGGCACATGCGGAGCCCGGACTCGGGGTTGTGATGTCCCACTTCAGAAGATGAAGCAAGGCACCTTAGAGAAATGGCTGATGCTAGGGCTAGGTAAGGAAAACTACAAGGTAAGCTTGGAACGCATTGTAGTCCCAGAAAGTGAGAAAGTGATGTTAAATAATGCAAAATACGGGCTTGCCAAAGGGCACAGAAGCTGGCTAGAGGAGGCTTCAATGACCAAGTTTGGACTAGTCTGCATAACAAATTAAAGTGTGGGATTCTAACCCAAAGTGAAAAATAAATGCACATCGGTCTGCACTGATAGAAATAATGGAATAAATGAGTAAATGGAGAGACTAGAAAGATCTCCTCCAGTGAAATTCTGAGTAATTTATGTAGCAACTCTGCTCTCAAGGAGGCAGAGAGTGTCTCATCACTAAGTGGGGGTGTGCCTAGGGACATCTTTGTTGAGAGTGCAGAATAAGTGGGCAAACTCCCTGAGCCGGGTGGGGAAGGCAAACATCCAAAGAGGCAGTTCCGTTGATGCCATTCAACATGAGACGAGAACTCAGTACAGCAGATTAAAAGCAGAAAAGGAAAATCATGTGCTCCTATCAATTTATGCCCAAAGTTAATTGATCAGACCTGACAGAATCCTATACTTACTGATTAAAAGCCTCAGTCAGTTAGGGGCAGAGGGGAATTACCTGAACTTGACAATGAGCATCTGCAAAACTCCTAAAGCTCACACTTCATCCTGGAAAACTGAATTAGGTACTAATAAGAACTGAGGACATGGAGACTGGAAAAATGAAAGAAATCCTCATTTACTTAAGACATGATTGTCTCTATGGAAAATTGCAAGGAATCTACACAAAGTAAACCCTAGCGGTAAGAAGAGAGTTCACCAAGGATACAGGACATAAGGTCAAGAAATGAAAATTACTCATGTTTCCAGATATCAGCATATGGACTTATGAAAATCCCAGTTAAAACATAGTACTACTTACAAGCATCCCAAAGAAAGTGAGATGTCTAGGAATTTCCTACCCACATATTCAAAGTGTTTATGATGAAAATTCTGAGAGGCTGACGACAGATTAAACAACACCTAAGTGGCAGAGAAATACACTGTGTTCATGGATTGGATGACCCAAAGTGATCAATATAGGAATCAATTGTTTCAGGAATGATCGATAGTTTAATTAAGTTCTTGTCAAAATCCCAGAAAAGCATTTTGAAGATATAGACAATTTTACCTTAGAGGCACACAAAGCGGTAGTACAGAACAGAGTCCAGAAGAGATTCATAACAATTTTCTTCCCTAATTTTGATTTAGGACAAAGCACAGTTTCCTGGGCTAGGGATAGAACTTAGAATGTAGAATGTTTTCTTAGTGTGTGCACTAAGGTTCAATTCCAGAATAAATATAATTAAATAAGTAAATGAATAAAACCACATTTCCTGGAGGAAGGAAATAATTTTTCAATAAATGTGCTGCAACCATTGGACACCCAAAGGGAGCACAGGACTTTAGCCAAAAACCCACATCACATAGAAATCAACACAAAGTGGAATCGTAAGTAAATGTAAGGAATTAAACTACAAGCCTTTAGATGGAAGCATACAAACCGGGCAGAAGTGGTGACTCAGCAGTTGCGGCTTGCCTGGCATGCGTGAAGATGCGGGTTCAAACGCCAGCACCACATACACAACAAAGTGTCAGAGCAACGAGAGGCACATAAAAAACCAAATAAAACTGATTCTCTCTCTTTCTCTCACTACCCCCTCTCTTAAAAAAAAAAAAAGCATACAAATCTTTGTGACCTAGCGATAGGTAAAGAGTTCACAGGCTTCAAAGCAAAAGAAAGATCCATGAACGTAACAACTGAATAATCAAATATCAAAATTTAGAATTTCTCATTTTGGAAATTTATGTGAATATAATGAAGATAAAAGTTGTAAATAAGGAATCATTTGTAAACCTGACACTTGATAAAGGGCTAGTGTCAAGAATAAGTCAAGAGTCACAAAACAAAAATCCAGTAACAAAATGGGGCTGTGGGCAGGCACTCAGGATCCACACATGGCAAATGAGCACAGGAAGCAATGTCCAGAATTTACCGCCACCAAGGGAACACACATTAATGCCACCTCAACACACATTTGCCAGAATGGCTAAAATTAAGAAAAAATAATAATACCAAATACGGATAGGTAGGAGACTCTGAATCTCTTAAGCATTGTTGGTAAGAATGTAAAAGGCTTGGAAAACAGCTTGTTAATTTCTTAAAAAGTTAAACATGCAAAGCTACCATATTATTTAGGAATTTACACCAGGGAAATTGAAATGTCTACACAAACACCCATCCACAAATGTTAATATCAGCTTTATTTGCAATAATCAAAATCCTGAATTAGACCCGCTGTCCTTCAACAGTTGAGTAGTTAAGATAATTATTCACTACAGTTCTTTTGTGGTCTCTTTATATCATATCATAACATCTTGAAATGCTGCTTAGGGCTTTAGTCAACTTTCCTGTTGCTGTGATCCAAGGACCTGACAAGAACAACTTTAGGAGGAAAAGTTGATTTGGGGTTTCAGAAATCTTAGTCCACAGAAGGCCAGCTCCATTCCTTGGGGCTTGAGGTTAGGCTGAAGGCGTGGCTCCAGGGAGCAGAGAGAATCTCCATGCCAGATACAACATATTTACCCCAAAAGCACACCCCTAACGACCCACCTCCTCCAGCTACACCCTACCAGCCTGCTGTTGCCAGCTAATTCCATCAGAGAATCAATGTAGTATTAACTTGCTGAATGAGTTAAGGCTCTTATAACCCAATCATTTCATCTCAGCCTTCCTGGATTGTCAGATATGAGCTTTTGGGGGACACCTTCCAATCAAACCACAGCACTCAGTAATAGAAAGGACTATAGATACTTACAACTTGGATGAATCTCCAGGTAATTACTCTGAGTGCAAAAGCAAATCCAATCCCCAAAGTTTGAATGCTGTATATTCAGCATAACCTTCTTATATAACTTTCTAGGAATGACAAAAGTTTTAGAAATGGCAAAATTCGTGGTAGCCAGGGACTTGGGCCTAGGGGCAGGAATGCAGGTGTGCTCATAAAAGGCAACCTTTGTGGTGGTGGAGTGGGTGCTATCTTACTGTGGTGGTGGACGCCTCAATCCACACGTGATGAAACTGAATAGAAACTAAGCTCACTCCACACACACACAACGAGGATAAATGAAGCTGAGGAGATCTGAACAAGATTGGTGAATTTTATTGATGTAGATTGTGATAATGCACCTCAGACTTTATAAAATGCTGATGCTGGCACAAATTGGGTAAATGTACACAGCCTCTGTTTTGTATGATTTCTTAGAACTGCATATAATTCCCAATTCTTTCAATATAATTTATAGTTTAAAACATTGATTTCCCTCTAATCATCTGAGCACACAGAGAGGTCGTCTTGTGTGTGTTCTCAGTCAGAATCGGAGTACCTCGTGCATGTGGCATGTCAGCGCGGTACAGTGCCTTGTTCTGGACCCTCAAAATGACAGGGGAAAGACAGGTGAGAGTGGTGGGAATATGAGGTGAAGGGAATAACTCTACAAACCGGGCCCTGACCCCACATGCTTTCTTTTCTAGGAAGCAATTTGCCTGCAGCCCCGTATGGCTTAAATGGACAGAATATGTTACATTCTTCAGGAAACTACCTGTCACCTACAGGAAAGAGACAGGCACAGAATAATATCAATAAGAAGAATCCAATTACCCTGAAGAGTAGGACTTTTGTGGCCCTTACACAGATCAGATCCCAGGACTCGGAGTTGAAAAAAATTCCTCTACCTATAAAATTTATAAGAAGAGCCCAATTAGAACTGGTCTGCATGGGCCAAAGTGACCTAGAGTTGTCATGGCCATGGAGACTTGAAAGCCTGATTCATTCTGTCAGTCAAAAGTCAAGATGGGATTCTCTGGAAACTTCCCTGTGACCCCCAATAAAACTGGGGGCAGGAGAAGGTTGTTGTCCCTCTCCTCTCTGAGAGGACCCACTCTCCCTTGAGAGTGTCTCTCTCCTTTCCCAAAACTTCTAATAGCCTCTTGCCTGTTACTCTGAGCTACACGTCTGAAATCTTTGTCTTGATCTCATGATTTGGGGCTTGAGGAGGGCCTTCATGCTCCCTCAGTTTCCTGCAAGGCCCCCTCTCTGTGGCACAAACACAGCAGAGGACCTCTCGACGTACCTCACCACTGCACAGGAGCAACCCTGCTGCTGTGAAATCCAGAGATTTTTAAGAACATTTTTATGGTCTTTCTTTTAAACTATGTTGTTTTTTTTTTCTTTGGATCCAAGTCAACAAATGTCACTACTGTCCCTGGAGATAGTGTCTGAAATAAGCTGTGGTGCAAATCAGGACTTCGGTCACGGTACCAGGCAGCTGAACGTGGCTGGGGAAGGACTTACACGTCCGAATCTTTCTCAGGACAATGGGGGATGTGCCTTCTGTCTCCTGTGCTAAACTGGCATTGGAACTCAGATTTTCTGCATCCTTTTCTACTCTTGGGAATCTCACATTTCTGTAATTGAGCATGGCTAAAATTTCTTGATATGCCCATGTTCTGAACTTCAGTTTTTGTTTTCATGGTCTTTGGAGTTCCACGGACATTGTACAGGTCAGAAGGAATGGCACGCAATCACTTCTCCCTCCCATTGCGGCCCCTGTGTGCCTTTGTTTCCTCATAATACCTTCTATTTCCCACATGGTCTTTTAATTTCAGAGGGGGCTCTCAGATAAAAAGTGTCACTTATGCTCAGTAAACCTTGTTGGGTAGCTATTTTTACCTTTCATTTCCAAGTATGGAAGTGGAAGTTTTGAGTGAGTTTCTAAATAGTAAGCAAGACAGCATGATTTGGATCCCAGGTATTCTAAAGCTAGATGGAATGTCCTTGCTAGGGTACTTCGCATGGCAGGAGCGAAACAAAACCTCCCTCAGTGAACAGGTTGGGGAGAGCTCTTAGATTTTTCAGGAGGGTGGCTAAAAGCTTCATGGAATGGTGTAGGGTTTTCTTAAGCTTTTCTTTCTAGCTGGCATACCCATCATGGACAATACTTATGAAAAGTAGTATTTTAAGATGCATTTATTTTTTCCTCATTTTTTTAATTGGGGCATTATAGCTGTACATAATGATGGGATTTTTTTGTCACATATTCATAGATGCACAAAATACAGCAATACAATCTGGTCAATACCCACTCCCAGTACCTCCTACCTCCCTCTTCCCGTTGCCCAGATCTCTTGCCTCTCTTTTTGGTTCTATAATTTTCCTACAATATCCAAGTACAGTAACATAATAATTATAACTATTAAGAAAATTTTGTATATACATTAATATAGAATATACAGTGATATACTTATAAATGCTTGGAGTGTACCTTGCTTTAACTCAGTTCCGACATTTCCCCTTCTCCTCCCTTCCTGTCACCCTTTGTTATTTTTAGACATAATTGACAATAGGATTAAACATTTAGATTTTTATAAAGGTAAGCAGTGTAGCTTATTCAAATATCTTATACAGTATCTTGAAATGGTATCTCATAAATATTGACATACTGCATTTTTGTTACAATTCAAGTTTCACTATTTTTTTTCTTTTCCTTATTTAAAATTTTATCAAGGTATTGTCAATGAATCATAAATGTGTATGAAGTGACAATATGATATGCATTTGCTCATTAATCATAGTTTCCCCCACAATGCCCATCTCCTGTCTCTTGATTCTTCTATATTACACTCCTATAAGAGATATAAATGTATGTGTATATGTGTGCATGTATGTATATGTGTGTATATATATATATATATATATATATATATATATATACACACGCACATATCATTGTAAATTTTCCAGAATTAAATGATGATACAAGTATCATTTGACTTCTCTGGTGGTTGACGCATAGCTACATTGTGGATTGTCTCCCTAGATCCCTCTCTATCCTCCCTACTTTCCCCGCCACCCCATCTCTCTCTTCCTCCCTCCTCTACTTACATGTCTTTATCTCCTCTAGATTATGTGTTGGTATGCTTTTAGCATGTCTATTACATGAGTTCAATTACCTTTCCCCCAAGACTATGTTTAGTTCCAGCCTCCGCAAATGAGGGAAAATATTTGGCCCTTGACTCTCTGGGGTTGGCTAACTTCACTCAGCATGATTTCTTCCATTGCCATCCATTTACTTTCAAAGGCTGCAATATCATTATTTCTAATAGCTGAGTAGAACTCCATTGTGTGTGTGTGTGTGTGTGTGTGTGTGTGTGTGTGTGTGTATGAAATCTCAGAACTTTTGGATTCATTCATCCAGTGAGGAGTATCTGGGTTGAGTCCATAATTTATGTCTTGTAAATTGAGCTTCTATGAACATTGATTTTGCCGTGTCACTGTAATGTGCTGATTCTAACTCTTCTAGGAAAATACACAGAAGAGGGATAGCTGGGTTGTGTGGTGGATCCAAGCCTAATTTTTTGAGGAGTCTCCGCACTGTTTTCCAGAGCAGCTGGACCAGTTTGCCATTCCACCAACAGTGTGCTAGTGTTCCTATCTCCCCATAGCCACTCTAGCATTTGTTGTCGTTTTTATTCTTCATCTTTGCCAGTATGACTGGAGTGAGGTGAAATCTTAAGGGAGTCTTTATTTGCATTTCTCTGGTTACCAGTGATTTACAACACTTTCTCATGTATTCATTGGCTTGCTCAATTTCCTCTGTTGAGAAGTTTGTTTAGCTCTCTGGCCCATTTGTTGATTGGATTGTTTGTGTTTTTGTTTTTTGAGTTCTTTGTAAATTTTGGGTATTAGTCCCTTGTCAGAGGGATCACAGGCTATGATTCTCTCCCATTCTGTAGGTTGTCTCTTGACAGTTTTGACTAATTCTTTCGCTGAGCAAAAGCTTTTTAATTTAATGACATCCTGCTCATTAATTCTTGACTTTAATTCTTTCACTTTTGGAGTCTTATTGAGGAAGTCTTTGCTGATGCCCACTTGCTGAATTGTTGGTCCTAATTTTTCTTCTAGCAGTTATATGGTAGCTGGTTTAATTTCTAATTCTTTGATCCATTTAGATTTGACTTTTATGCAAGGTAAGAGATAAGGATCTAATTTCAACTTCCTGCAAGTGGCTTTCCAGTTTGTCCAGCACCATTTGTTGAATGGGTGTCCATCCTCCATGTTATATTGACCCACTTTGTCAAAAATTAGATGTTTAAAGATATATGGGTTTGTTTCAGAGTCTTCTATCCTATTCCATTGGTCTTCATTCTTATTTTGCTAACAGTACCATGATGTTTTTAATATTACAGCTCTACAGCGTCATTTTAGATCTGATATTGCAAAACCACCTTTTTCATCATTTTTACTTAGTATTGTTTTGGCTATTCTGGGTTTCTTGTTCCAAATGAATTTGAGGATTGCATTTTCTATATCTGTAAAGAATGACATTGGTAATTTGATGGGATTGAGTCTGTATAGCGCTTTTGGTAGAATGGACATTTTTTTTCTTTGATGGAAATAGAGATACAATTAAGGGGGAAACATTGTCAAACCATCAATAGTCAATGTATACATACTTAGTTAACCAGGGCTAATGCCAATCATGGATGCCCAGCTTGGGTTTCCCCTGTTGCTGTTCCCCCAGAAAAACTCCTGTGTTAAATGGGTATCTCGTGGAGGAATGACATCTGTTTCTGAGATGGTTCACCCATATTCCCACTCTCCAGTCTCCTATGAGTTCTTCCTACCCTCTCTTCCCTCCCCACCCCCTACCCTATACCTCCTAATAGCCTAGGGAGCCTTCCCCCTATTGCATTGAGAATCATACAATTTGAAGTTATTGTTAGCTTAGCCGTCTAACATATTGCTTCCCCATATATTCTAGCTTCCACAGATGAGAGATACCATTTGGCCCTTGAGTCTCTGAGATTGGGATACTTCACTGAGCATAATTCTTTCCATCTCCATCCATTTGATTTCAAAAGCCATAATATCGTCTTCTCGAATGGCCGAGTAGTATTCCATTGAGTATATATACCAAAGTTTTTTTATCCATTCATCAAGTGAGGGGCATCTGGGTTGGTTCCATAATCTAGCTATAGTAAATTGAACTGCTATAAACATCGATGAAGCCACATCACTATAATATGCCTATTCTAACTCTTTTGGGAAAATACCAGGAGTGGGATAGCTGGGTCATAAGGTGGTTCCATCCTTAATTTTTTGAGGATTCTCCACATTGCTTTCCATAGTGACTGAACCAGTTTGCAGGCCCACCAGCAGTGTAACAGTGTTCCTCTCTTCCCAGAGCCCCTCCAGCATCTGTTGTTGTTTGAATTATGCATTTTTTCCTTGTATTTTATTTTTTAATTTAAATTGCTTTTTATTTTTAATCAACAAATATCACATATATTTATGGAATACAATGTAATGTTTTGATACATATTTACATCATAAAATGATCAAATCACATATCCATCACTTCACATGCTCATCAACCTTTTTGTAATAAGAGCATTTAAAATCTAATTGTTAAGAAATTTTGAAATATATAAGTTTATTATTATAATTATTATTATTAATAGTCACCATTCCTTGCAATAGGTCACTAAAGTTTATTTCTCTGGTTTAACTGAAACCTGTAACCTCTTTTTTTTATTAATTTTTATTTGATAAACATGGTCTTACAACTAGAAGGAGTTCATTGTCAAACAATCAAGAATAAAAGTGTAATGACAGAACAAGTCAATACTGGTGCTAGACCATGGTTTCCCCCCTTTGGGTTCCCCATGGTTCCATGTTTCACTTTACTTAAGCCCCAAGTTAGCTGGACTTCTTGTGGAAGTCAGAGGTTCTGCTCAGGTTAGATTTCCCCATACTACCTCCCTCTGGTCACCTCGATGTCCTTCCTAGTCCCTTACCCCCTTCTACCCCCCTCCCTATGTCCCCCAGGAACCTAAGCACAGTTCTCCATGAGTATGTAAGAATGCATACATGCTGAGGTAATTGTACCTTGTCACCTCTTAATCAGCATCTTCCCTTTGCCCATCCCACCATCCTCCAGCCTCTAAAACCACCATTCTAGTCTCTGCTTTTACGGATTAGACTTATTTTAGATTCTACATACGAGATTGTGTAATATTTATCCTTCTTGTTTTTGTTTGTTTGTTTGGTACCACAGATTGTATCCAATAGCCTATAGGAAAGCTATTGATTTATGGGTGATGATCTTGTATCCTGCTACTTTGCCATATCTGTCTATAGGCTCAAGCAGATTTTTGGATCTTTCAGATATAGGAACATGTCATCATCAAAAAGAGATAGTTTGACTTCCTCCCTTCCTATTCTTATCCCTTTGATTTCCTTCTCTTGCCTGGTTGCTCTAGCCAGGGTCTCAAGAACTATATTGAATAAAAGTGGTGAGAGTGGGCAGACTTGTCTTGTTCCTGAGTTTAGTGGAAATGCTTTCAACTTTTCTCTATTTAGTATTTTACTAGCTGAAGGTTTGGCATTTATGGCCTTCACGAATTTAAGTTATGATCCTTCGATCTCTATTTTCTTTACAGTTTTGATCACAAATGGGTGGTGGATTTTATCGAATGCCTTTTCTACACTAATTGAGATGATCATTTGGCTTTTGTCCTTAATTAATTTTTTAGTTGATGAATCACATTTATTTATTTGCATATGTTGAACCAGATTTGCATACCTAGAATGAAGCCCACTTGATCGTGATGAATTATCTTCTTTTTTTTTTATTCGTTAAACATGGTCTTACAATTAGGAGGGATTCATAGTCAAACAATCAAGAACAAAAGTGTAATGACAGAACAAGCCAAGGCTGGTGCCAGTCCATGGTTTCCTCCCCTTGGGTTCCCCATGGTTCCATGTTTCCCCCTACTTAAACCCCAAGTTAATTGGATTTCTCCTGGAAGTTGGAGGTTCCCCTCTGATTAAATTCCCCCATACTACCTCCCTCCATTCTCCTTGATATCCTTCCTATTCCTTTCCCCCTTCCCTTTCCCCCTCCCTATGTCCCCAAGCATCCTAGGCAAGGTTTTCCATTATCTTGTAAAAATTTATACATGTTGAGGTCATTGTTAGGTTAGCCATCTATCATAGTGTTTCTGCTTGGATTCTAGCTTCCACAAATGAGAGTAAACATTTGGCCCTTGAGTCTGTGAGCTTGGGATACTTCACTTAGCAAAATTTTTGCCATCTCCATCAATTTGGCTGCAAATGCCATAATATCATTTTCTCTAATAGTAGAGTAGTATGCCATTGTATATATGTATCAAAGTTTTTGAATCCACTCATCAAATGATGGACATCTGGATTGGTTCCATAATTTAGCTATAGTAAATTGAGCTGCTATAAATATTGATGAAGCTGTATCTCTATAATATGCTGATTCTAGCTCTTTTGGGAAGATACCCAGGAGTGGGATTGCTTGGTCAAAAGATGGTTCCAGCCCTAATTTTTTGAGGAGTCTCCACGCTGCTCTCCAGAGTGGCTGTACCAGTGTGCAGCCCCACCAGCAATGTAACAGTGTAACTTTTTTCCCACAGCCCCTCCAGCACCTGTCATTGTTTGTATTCTTCATTTTTTGCCACTCTGACCATAGTGAGGTGGAATCTCAGTGAAGTTTTGATTTGCATTTCTCTTATTGCTAGTGATGTAGAGCATTTTCTCATATGTTTATGGGCTTTTTGGACTTCCTCCATTGAGAAGCTTCTTTTTAGTTCCATAGCACATTTATTAATTGGATTATTTGTGATTTTGGAGTTTAGTTTTTGAGTTCTTTGGATATTCTGGATATTAGCCCTCTGTCTGAGGTGTAGCAGGCAAAGATTTCCTCCCATTCTGTAGGTTCTCTCTTGAGACTCTTGACTAAATCTTTAGTTGTGCAAAAGATTTTCATCCCATGCATTTATTCTTGACTTTACTGTTTGTGACGTATTTTTGAATGCGGTTTGTGAGAACTTTATTAAGGATTTTTGTGTCAATGTTCATGAGAGCTATTGGTCTGTAGTTTTCTTTTTTTAATTGGTGTATGATTTTCAGTGGCTGTTATTGGGCTGTTTAGGATTTCGGTTTCATCCTGTGTCAATTTGGGAACATTATATATGTCTAGAAATTTGTCCATGTCTTCCAGATTATCTGATTTGGAGAACTGTAGTTTTTCAAAATATGTTCTGATAATTTGTTTGAAATTATCAATCGCCATTTTCCTTGGTGATTTTATTGATTGGATTTTATTGTTTCCTTTTAATTAAACTAGCTAGGGGTCTGTCAATTTTATTTATTTTTTTGAAGAACCAGTTCTTTGTTTTGTTGATTCTTTTTATTGTTTTTTGTTCTCAATTTCATTGATTTCACCTTTGATCTTAATTCTTTCATGTCTTCTGCTGGCTTTTGGATTAGATTGTTCTTCCTTTTGTAGAGATTTGAGGTGGAGCATAAGCTTATTTTTTTAATCTCTCCTGTTTTTTTTAAGAGAGAAAGAGAGGGAGGAGAGAGAGAGAGAGAGAGAGTCATTTTTATTGAGTTTTTCACATGTTTCACATGGTTTTTGTTGCACTGACACTTAGTTGTATACTTGGGTGCTAGGGTTTGAACCCATGGACTTGTGCATGCCGGGCAAGTGTCATAATCACTGAGACACTGCTCCAGCCCCTCTCCTGATTTTTAATGTAGACACTCAGTGCTATAAATGTTTCCCTTAGGAATAATTTATTCTGTTACAAAGATTTCAATATGTTGTGTCTTAATTCTCATTCTCTTCCAAGAGTACATTAACTTCTGTTCTTATGTCTTTGGGGATCCATTCTTCATTTAGAAGGATGTTATTCAGTCTTCATGTATTGTATTTTCTGTGATGATTTTCACTATTAATTGCTAGGGTCATGGCATCATGGTCTGATAAGAAACATGGAATAATATCTACTTTTTTATATTTGCTAAGATTTCCTTTGTGAACTAGAATGTGATCTGTTTTGGAGAAGGATCCATGTGCTGCTAAGAAAAAAGTAAACTGTCAATTTGGGATGGAATATTCTATAGATGTCTGTTAAGTCTATTTGATTTATAGTGTTGTTTAGACTGGAGTTTTCTTTATGTTTGTTTGTTTGTTTTTGCTTTTTTCATCTGTCTTTTGGTGATAGAAGAGTATTAAAGTCTCCTAGTGCTATAGTGTTGAGGTCCACAAGTGGTTTTAGATCTTGGAGTAATTTTCCACGTAGTTGGGGGTGTTCATGTTTGGAGAGTATATATTTACTATGGTTATATCTTCCTTTTGTATCGTTCCCTTTACTAGGATATAATTGCCTTCTTTATCTTTTCCTATTCATTTGTGTTTGAAATTCACTTTGTCAGATGCAAGAATTGCAACTCTAGCTTGCTTTCTTGGCAGCATGCCTGGTAGATTTTTTTTTTTTTTTTTGCATACCTTCATCCTCAATCTATGGATGTCATTGGCTATAAAATGGGTTTCCTATAAGCTGCATATTGTTGGGTTTTCTTTTTTGATCCAATCTACTAGTCTGAATCTTTTGATTGGTGCATTGAAACCATTCACATTCAGTGTTAGAATAGTTACATGATTTCTGTTTGCAGTCCTTGTGTTTTATTAGTAAGTTCTGTGCTTTTTTTTTTTTGTCTATTGATAGTATGTACCTTTATTGAATTTCTTCTGTCTGTGGGGTGTTGAGGAAAGTTTGCTTATTCTTTATTTGGAGTTTATCTTTAAGGATTCTTTGTAATGCTGGTTTTCTGTTTACAAATGATGCAAATTTGATCTTGTCCTGAAAAGTACTTATTTCTCCCTCAAATTTGAAACTGAGTTTGGCTGGGTATAGTATTCTTCACTGCATGTTGTGTTCATCCAGACATTGAAAGATATCCTTCCGTGATCTTCTTGCTTCCAGATTCTGAACTGAAAAATCAGATGTGGTTCTTATTGGTTTGCCTCTGAATGTGATTTGGCATTTCTCCTTTGCGGATTTTTGTATTCTTTCATTGATTTCCCTGTTTCACATTTTGAATATCATTTGCCTTGGTGAGCTTCTCACCTATTTGGTGCCCTATAACCTTCATGAATGAATATATCTGACTCTATTTTTATATGGGAAAATTTTTCTTTAATTATTTCATTGAGAGTGTTCCTTATCCCATTTGCTTGCATTTCAATTTCTTCCCAAATCCCAATTACTCTTATATTATTTCTTCTCATTTTACCCCAGACATTTTGAAAATTCTGTTCATGTTCTGTGAGGTGTTTTTCTTTTTCTTATCTGTGTGCTCAAGCTTACTCAGCCTGTCCTCATGGTCAGAAGTTCTTTCTTCAAGAGCTGAGGTTCTGTTTTCTACAGCAGTTAGTCTATTAAATTCTTCTATGGTTCCTCTCATTTCACTGACTGCAGATTTTAGCTCTGTTATTTTCTTTTTGAGTGTGTCTACTTCTTTAATAAGAGAGTTTTTCATCTCTTGAGTTTTCTTTCTTAGTCTCTTCATTATATCTTCTTTCAGTTCATTTTTCCTTTTAGTAATCAAATCACTGAAGATTTTTGTCAAGGTTTTCATCTACATGCCTATCCATGGCATTCTTTTGGGGCAAGTTGTGGGTTTGAGGTGAACCTTTTCTAGTTTGATTCTTCATTTTTGAAGGGCTTCTTCTGGATCTCTGAATTGAGATTGCTTCCAGGGATTGTAGGCAGTTCTCCAGGTGGTTTTTCCTCGCAAGTCAAAGGGTTGGATTAGCCACCACTTCCTTGATGATCACCTTCCTGACACTGCTTTTGCCTAGGTTCTCCTTGTGTTCCACCTTTTAGATCAGGCTCAAGATTGCAGATCTGAACTTGGGTTATCCTGGGCACCTGCCAGGCCAGGTCCAGAAAAGGTTGGGGCTGGGCGCTGGTCCAGACAGCAATGCTCCTCTGATTAGTCCTGGGCATGTGCTGGGGCCTGGACCAGAAAAGGTCTGGGTTCGTCCTTCAGCTGAGCAGGGGCTACTCCAGATGGGAGACCTAGCTGGGGGTGTTCTGAGTACCTGCTGAAAGATACCTAAAGAAGCCTGGGCTGACACAAAGGGCATCAGGTAGACCAGGGCTGCTCTGGACAGGGGTCTTACTGGTGGTGTCCTGAGCACCTATCATCCAGAACCAAAGGATGCCCAGACTTGCAAGTAGGGCTTCAGGTAGGTGGGGGCTGCTCCTAGTGGGGAGGATCCTCTTCCGGTTGGTCCCAGGTGGGGGCTTCTCTTGATGGGGTTCCTCCTGGTGGAGTCCTGAGCACGTTCTGGGCTGGACTAAAAGAGCTTAAGATGCATTTCTTGTGGAAGAGACAAATAGGTCAAGTGGTTCTGAGATCGTGCTAGCCTGTGGAGAGACCAGAACTGTCCACATCTGACACGTGCTGCCTGAAAGCAGGCTTACAGAGGGCTGAACAATGAGTGGACTCAGGGAGATTGTTCCAGGGCTGGGCCTTGCTTGAAAACAAGGCAGCACAAAGACTTCTTTTCTTGACATCAAGCCAGAAAGATTCTCTCAGACAAGAGGAACACAACACGTCCTCCTGCCTTCCTGTTTCCCTGGGAGTTCTGGGGAGATTTCCAGAGTCTAGCCCAGTCCACCTTTTGACTTTTGACTAACATCATAGGAACTGCATGGATCCCTCCAAGAGAGGATCCTGTGGTGCTCAGAGTAGGTTTGAAGAAATTCAGTTTTTTTTCAATATTTCCATCTTTTCACTTGGTTTATTACCTTAGAAAAGCCCCCATCAAGTGGTCTTAATGTTTTGGCTCTCATGAGCATGGGGGCTTCCCATAGTTTGGGTGATATGTTTGCTGACCTTCACTACCAGTGTATTTGTCCCCTCAATTTTGAGGTGATCCTCAGCCTCTCTCCTGGGGTGTTTGGGAGAGAAAATTTCTTTCCTCCCCCATCTTTATGTCTATGGCTGAGATCACTGTGACAAGAGGTAGGTTAATGAGGGAAAACATCAACATTTGTTTAATAAAAACTTTCCACAGTACCAGAGTCTCCACAAGGAGATGGAGACCCAAAGAAGCAGGGGAACCTGTGCACTTTGTGCTAGTTGTGGAAGAAGGGGACAGCTGTGGAGAAGGACTTTGGACACAAGTTATGATCAAATGGCATTTATGGTGACATGTTTCAGCAAGGTGTCTCTCTGACCTTACTCTGGTACATTTCTGTAGCCCTATTCTCATTCCTTAAGAATGTGTTTGATCCTTGGATGTTGGTGAACTTTCTGTTAACTGTGTGGGCTGTTTCTTTCTTTGGAGAGTTTCCAATCGTGCTGGTTTTGACAGTATTTATTGGAGCCGCACAGGTCGTCTGATTCTTCTTGAGTCTTGATTTTTCAACTTTCTACTCTATGCCAATATTTTGGCCAGGCTGTTGATCTCAGTGCCTTCTGGTTTTCAACTCTCTGCTTTAGAGATCAAGTTTGTTTCCCCTACCCATGAGCAAACCTGGGAAGCCCATTGGTTCCACAACTTAATGTCACTAAACCCAAAGCTTACATACACTCAGTTCAGGTATATGAGAAAAGTTGATTTCCACTTTGTATTTGCCTCCATAAATTATACTTTTACTGTGTTCTGGCCTTCTGAATATCCCTTAATTTCCTGACAGAAAGTAAAAGGTATTAAAATATTTTTTCATTTTTTTATCCAACATTTTAGTTGCTTTTTGGCAAAGGATGATCAAGGTCAAGGTACTTAGACATCCATGCCATTAGAAATAAAGGCTTGCTGAAACTGTCAGATTTATAAAATTCTTAATGTGTTTTAAGACCTGCTTCTCTAATTTCTATTTCTGATTTTTATTTCTTACATTATTCCTCTTTTCTTGAAATCCCACAGCCATTTCCAATGTCATCTTAACACATTAACCCTTATGTCATTGTGTTTTATATGCATTTAGAGCAGTGATATTCATAGTAAAAATATTTTTAAAGTTTTTTTTCTTCAAGGTGGGGACCAAAGTGGTGCTGCATGTCATGTAAGAAGGCACATCTCAAAGTGTGGTGTGGATTTTGAGGTGAAGACAGCAGTTGGAGGTTGGAAGACAGCCTGGACAAGCAAGATATGGGCGGTAGTAGGGAACTCTCCAGACAGATTATTTCATAGCTTCTATGAGGAATGAAAAGACGATTCAAAGTGGAATTCTAAATATAGCCTCTTGGCCTGGCCACATGTAACTTATTTCAGTCAATCAGATTAATCTTTTTGTTTCAAACCATTTCATTATTCTTATTCTAGAGTAAATCCATAAATACATTTTCAGTCATGATTTCATTTCTTATCAGCTCAATTTAATGCCCCAAGTATAATATGAAATAATTTTAAGAATGTGGACATTTAAAGTGTTCCCATTTGAAATTCGCTTTTGCTGCATGTAACTGGATTAGAGGCAGACATGGAGGAGGCAGCGGTGGTAGAGGAATTAGCAGGAACCCAGGATGGGAGGCCTAGGAGTGGTGCGCTCTCCATGGTGCTGACTCTCTCAGCAGCAGGAGGCCCCCTCAGAGCAGTTTCCTTTGCAGAGTGGAGGCAGAAAAGAATTTCCTCCCACAGTTCTGATTAAAATAAAAATTATGAAAATGTGGGGCTAAAGTGATGCACTTAAATTTCACATCAATTCATTTTACTCTTCTGCCTAAAATTCTTCAATGTTTTGTCATTTTCCTTTGAGTACGATTAGACATCCGCCCTGGGAATGTGCCTGCCTGCTTCAGTCCCCTTGGATCTCAGCACGCCCTGCTGGTTTCACTGCCTTCTTTGCTGCTTACTAGCCTTGGCCATGCTGGTCTGCCCTGGGCTCCTCACAGCAGCTGGCTCTCTCTGCGCCCTGCTGGACGCTTTACTCCTCGCTCTTCCTCATCTTCCAGGTCTCAGCTCAGACCCTGCCTGCAGGAGTCTGTGATGGTGCTGTTTGGAGGAGGTTTTCATCACTGCACCCCAAGGCACTGAGCCTTACATCACTTGCTCCAGCTGCAGATGTGCAGGGTACGGTGGCCAGCACACAGCTGTCTTCTGATGGACACGTCCAATATAAGCTCCTGGAGAGCTAAGATCTTGTGTATCTTGGCTGCCATTGTGGAGTCTCCAACACGCCTGGCACCTGAAAGGCACCTATTCAGATGCGAGCACATATTGAGAGCTCTAAAGTATCAAATGCATTGCAGCATTTTTGCCACATTTCTTATAGTTGTGTTTTCCATAGTCTAGGATTGTCAGAAAAGGCGGAGCTTTCATTCAGATTCTTGGGTGATGTTCCCAGTGGCAGGGACCCAACAATAACAAGGTGTTATGCTGACAGCTGCTCCTCTGACAGCCTGCAATGCCTCTCATGGTGCTTCTTGGAATCCAGCCCCCAGCTTTGACAGATGAGCATTTCCAGCTGCTGATTTTAGCATATTTTTCTAAATAAAGACAGTTTAACCTTCAGTGCCTCACTGTTCTTTTGGAATCCTAAATGCACAGTGCATTTTAGGAATTGATACTGAAACAATGTCTGAGTGATAGCAAGCATGCAGAATTTCAGCTCTGTCAAACACAGAGGCCTGGCGAATTCTAAGGAGTGTTTTATCAGAGGTAAACCTCTTTGATGTAATAATGTCAATAGTAGACATTTTAATAACACATTGAAATTACAAAGCAATTTCCTTGAGTACACAAGGTACCTTAAGGACTGTACATTGCATTCCATGTTATGATTAAACTCAGGCACATTTCTGACTCATGCAATAAGCATTGTATTACTCAATAGCATATAGTACTTGATCATTTAGAGATTTCTCAAATCTATCATCCTCTAGAATTCTTTGCAGAATGGAATCAAGTCTTAGCTCCTGCCTAAAGGTGGCAGGTTATATGGCAATTTAGAATGCACAATACTGACTTAGTATATTTGGGGCTCAGATAAGTGAAGTTCTTTCTAATCCACCAACCTCTTATGACACAATCGATCCCAATGTAGCTCCAGAACTTTGTACTGTTTTTCTCAAGCACATGGTGCCTCATAATCCTGCCTGATTTGCTCATTAAACATCCTGCTTTAACCATCAATTTGATTCTAATGTATTTGCCATTGCTCCATCCTAGTTTTGATACATCATAATGACAACTGATCAGTAAGTATTTTATACCTTAAGGGCCTATTTCAAGACCCTCAGTCTTCCATCACAAGTTGTCTTTCTTGACCCTGGTGTCTTCTGCCACTGAGCATTTATGGAGAATAATGAAGGGGTCATGTGGACAGAGAAGGAAGGAGGCTCCCAGCCCTTGTGGGTGGGCCAGTCATTTCTATTCACGGTGGGTGCAAAAACCAGTCCACATTGACCCTCTGCAAGCTGTGGGAGCACACTCCAACCCTCACTGCCTTCCCTCACACACTTGAGCTCTTTTTGGCATGTGTCAGGGTTCTGCTCCCTATAGCCCTTCTGAAATTTCCATCCAGCCTCATCTGGGTTTTGCATAATACCTAAGAACATTGCTTGAATGTTATTTGCTAACTTTATTTGTTGACTTTTCTCATGTGTTGGGAAACTTCTCTGCCATATACCTGTTAGATGGATTTTCTTTTCTCTGCATGAACATGCAGAAATAGTTTATCCCATTCGTTTTCTGGAGTATTCCTTCTGCTGCTCAATCCTATGATCCTCTTGTATGGCTAAGGCTTTGAGGAGGGATGTTCTAGATCCAAATGACCTGTGTTAGAGCTGTTGCTTGGCCAATTGCTAGTGGAGTAACCTTGGTCAAGTTACTTAACCTGTCTGTGACTCTATTGTCTCATAATTTAAAGAAAATAAAATCACAATAACAACATGTTAGAGGGATGGACTTAGGATGTTACCAACAAGCAGAAATCAGCATTACCTGTTATTATTTTTCATATACACATCATTTGCATCCTTAAGAAGTTTGAGCATATCGACATCAAACTCAAAGCAAAAACATAAATTTATGTAGTGCACATCGAGATTTTACCAGCTAAGCCATAATGTGAACATTAAATGACTTACGTTCTCAGATTCACTTCCTTGCCTTTGCCTTAGGCCTGATGCTAGCACACTTCACTGTTGGCTGCCGCAGTCTGGGTGCAGTAAAACACTGGGTTTCACCAGGTTGATGGAGTGTGGGTACTGCACGGGTGCCCGAGGCTGGGGTTCAGCTCTGATGTAGTCTTGCATTCTGATGGATTTCACGCTGGGCTGAAGTCAGTGAAGGTTGCCCTCAGCCCATTAACTGGTAACAGTGTAGCTGGCATTGCTCTGTTCTCAGGACTGCAGGCTGTGGGCTGAGACACCACTGGGATTATGTGGTCAACCCTGAACGGTGGTGTACTGGATGGGCTGCAGGCCTCCCCTCTTAGCAATGGAATACCCCATGTGTGCTGAACCGATGGGAGCTTTGTCATTAGCATTTCCAGTGCTCTAGATGCTGGCTGATTTCACAGTCAGGGCAGCAGTTCAACAATGGTGCTTAGGTCTCAGGTGCTTTATTTCCCTTCCTGTCCCTGCTGCACTAACATGTAGGTGTCTCTTTCAGTTGTGAGAGATATGCAGCCTTCCAGGGCCTTCAGGGAGGCAGAGGAGCATCCCACAGAGGAGCCTTTGCTGTTTTGGATATTTTATAATTAAGAAACGTGTCCCCTATCCACCTTACGACCTTCCATGTAGGATTAAGCCACCACCCACACCTTTGTTGGAAGAGGGGCTGGGACAATTGCTAGTGGAGTAACCTTGGTCAAGTTACCTTTTTCTCCGAGGTTGGAGAGCACACTGCTGAGGGGAGTGAGGCAGTGCTGGAGGGCAGTCTCTCAGGAGAGTCAGACACCATTTCTTTCTAGAAATTCACTGAAGAACAAACTGGGTATAAAGCATCTAAAATATAAAATTAAGATGGTTACAGTTTCACTACACAGTGTGGGAGCCATAGTTCACATTAACTCATATTTGGTTAATGATACTAAATATGCATTTGCTCATTTAAAACACATATATTGGGGTTCAGCCAATGTCGTACTCTCTATATTCCAAGGTAGAAGATGCCCACACCATTTCAAACTCTGAGGAGAGCTTCCAAGCTATTTGCAAGCTGTTCAGCATGCCCACAGGGCCGTTATCGCTGCATGCACCCGTCAACCCTGACTTCTGACACCGCTCATGTCTGAGCAGTCTTCTGCTGAAGCCTCCCCCAGGTCACAGATTGTGAAGGCTTCCAGTCGTTTCCAGCATTTACAATCATATTGTCCCCAGTTCCCAAAGTCCACTCCATTGGTGTAGGTGGATAGTGTTCGGTCCTGGCACATCTTAGTAGGAGTGAATGAAGCTCTTCCTGACTTCATTTTAGGATTCAGCAGCTGTATAGATTTCCTGGAATCAGTGTTCACTTTTGTCATCACAACCCCGGTGATTTCGTCTGACCACCGTCAGCCTTCTTCCCCCCATGGAGTCTGGTCCCAGCCCCAGGGGAATCCTGAGCATGCCCTCAGATGTGCTGCCCATGCCAGGTTCCCCCAGGTCTGTAGACACAGACGTGGGTCTCATCTTGCAACCATCAGAGCGCAGCCCAGGCGAGGGAAGTACGCCATTATCAAACACATTTTCTCCCACTTGCTTTTATTTTTATTCTTTTGTTGTTTTAAAGTGCTGTTTTAAGAACATATTCTATCTTCTTTGGGTAATGAATTGGATGTGATGAGAATAATTAAGTACATTTTCAGAGTTTTAGGTTTAAAATTTTATGTCACAACATGGGTTTGCTGCTTAATCAAAGGAAGTAATGATAATAATAGGAACACCACTAGGAGGGTGGTGTTAACAACAGCTCTGACTGCAAAGTGCTTGGGAAAAACTTAGAAGAATCTTCTTATGGGGCTTCAGGTGCTAATCACCATTTTATCTTCTCCCTGTTTTCACAAATGTGCTAACTGTCAAAGACAATGCAACTTAACAACTATTTGCAAAAAAAGCATTGCTCTTCTCATAAGAAAAGAACATAAAGACACCCTCATACAGCATCTTAAACCCGGTGAATGTTTCTGTGTTTCCTTTCCTTTGCAACCTCTTGATGTGCAGTTGAATTGGAAGTTTGCAGTTAGATGGCTTGCATCTCAGTTGTCCTTGGGAATATGATCATCCGTGTTAAATCTTTTGTAAACCAAGTGCTGAAAAAATCCTGTACAAGCATCATTAATGCTCTCAAAATATTCTTATGTCTTAATAGATCCTAGTAACTTTTGTGTGACATTTATTTCTTGAGTTTACTTGCAATCTCATTCTTACAAGTGTGCATTTTTTATTGTTGTTAAATTAACACCCTTAAGAAACTTTACATTATGTCAAATAGGTAAGAAAAGAAAAGATTTTTAAAAGTATTTCAAAGTCTTAATTCACCAAATTAAAAGGGCTGAATTCAAGCAATTAGCAGGAATCCTGATTAAAACTGCAAAACTAATCCTCTTCTTCTACATTAGCCTATTCACTATGGTGATGAGAAAGGAAAAGAATATGATCCTAATATTTCTGCCTGTTTCCTATCACTCTTGAACAAGTAGCCTTGCTCTTACACTTTCAAAAAGCACTGTATGCAATGAAAAATAATTAGAATGCAGAGGAAAATATTCCATTTTCCAGATGTTCCTGAATGTGAATACTAGAATTAGTGACATCACTTTTTAATTCCCTTAAAAAATGCAAGTGTCCTTCTGGTCTCATGAGCCCCATCAGGAGATGTGAACATTACTAATTGGTTGGCACAAGTCAAGTCAGTTGCTGACATGTTCCAAGAAGACAATGGCTGTGTCTAGAAACAGGGATGTGTTTGAGGATCTGTGGGGTCAAGCAGGGTTGCAGAGGCCCCTGCCAAAGCACTTCAGGAGGTCTGCACTGGGAAGCCTTGGTTGGGATCATTCATTTCTGCTCCATGGTCTCTCATCCTCTGGGGGGCCAATCTTGGCTTTCCAGTGGTGAGACAGGGGTCCAATGGAGGAAGTGGAAACACTGAAGACCTTTGTAGCCTCATTTGAGAATGAGCATAAGGCCACCCCTGCTGCTTTCTACCTGCTCAGGCAAGTCACAAGCTCAAGCTGGTGCAGGATTGCTCAATAGCCTCCACTTGCTCAAGGGAGGAGCTGAAGTGCTTCCTGCACACCACACGGTGTCAGGATGGAGAATCACCCACCTTTCACAACAGAGCTCCAGAGATGATTTACCATTGAGAAGCATCTGTACAACAACCATAGCTGTATAAAAATGAACATGAATATCTATTTCTTATGTTACACTTGCACCCAACTCCAAAGAAAATAGGGTAGAATGTAAAGATCTCTCCTTTCTGTTGGATCTTGTGTTAACAAGAAAATGGGAGGGAATATGGCTGGAAAATGACATATCAAAAATGGAGTGATTAAAAGCAATAGCTGAAGAAAGTGACTTACATTCTGTATGTAGGTGCAATACTAGAAGACTCAATTTATCTAGTAGTAAAATATCAACCTTCAAAATATCAATCTTATAAGCAGTAGTTTAGAAATGGCCAAGAGGAGGGATTGGAAAGAGGGTAAAGGCAGGACTCCAGACGCCCGAGTCTATCACACAGCTATCAGTGGCAGGAAGTGATCTAGAATTTTCCACATGCTTTCAGAAGGGAATACAAGTCAAGTGGACTAGGCTGAGAACCCACCATGGGGTTACTTGGAGTGGGGGTCAAGGCTGAGAGCTGCGGTCAGAAACTGCATGGGTTTAGATGCTTTGTCTTTGCCTGGTACCAAGTGCAGAGAGGTTTTCCGAGGCTCACAAGTTCAGTCCCTCTATATACTCCCAGTTTCTACTCTATTTTCTTATTTTAAATTTTCACTGTACATATATTGCATAACAAAAGTGCTCCAGGTACTTGGGCACAAATATTAAAGATTAATGAATTGTACCTGTATGAGTGGGCAGTGTGTCCAAAATCAACTTTGAAACATAAATGCTGACTTCAAGTTTCCTTCCCACCATATGAGAACCATACATGGAGTAAGTGACTGCCATTTGGTGGACTTCTGTCTTAGATTAGACTAAGGAAAATAGTCCAAGACCACCAATTGTGGTCTTCAGGAAGACACCACAACTATGAGGGAAGCAGGAGGTGGCATTTTCCAAACATGGCTGCAGTGACACCTTCCATTCCATGTGTCCTAAGTGCATGATATCTGTTGTTCCATAGAAACATAGGGGACCCATTTCCTCTGCCCTAGAACCTTGGCCTATGTGACTTCACTTTTAACCAATGTAATGCGGTAAAAGTGACAGACTTTCCAGCCTGACACAGAAGGCCTTACTGCTTACATTTGTGAGTCCCACTCAAAGTTGGTCACCATGGTAGGTCATGTGGAGGCACCATGGTCAGTGGTCCAAGCCCAGTCAGGCCACACCTCACCATATCCAGTTCCAGCATCAGGCATGTGAGCAAAAAAGGCTCCAAATGAGCACGCCCAGCAGTTGTTTCATGTTCCATACAATCATGGGCATCGAAAGAGTCAAGACTCATTAAAGTGTGGGTCCGCAGAACCCATGAACAGAATAACAGCTGTTATTTTACAATACTATTTGTTAGGGTAGTTTATTACTGGAACATAATCAAAGCAAGGAGCAAGGTGCATTGATGTGCAAATAGTGGAAGTCCCAGAGGACAGGGCAAGAGCCACAGGCAAACTGGTCCCCCAACATTTCCTGGGAGCACACAGATTTCTCACTCTAATGAGCTGTCATGGTTAGCATGGGCTGGCCAGACAGGGAAGGACAAACGCTTGAGAAGAGAGAAGGAGCTTTGGTAATAAATCTTGAGCACTGAACTTGACTACTGTTTCAGAAATAACTGTGATGGTATGAACTGGAAGATACTAGAATAACTTCACAATTTAACCATCCACCCAACATTCAAAAGAGGTCCTCAAGTGAGGCAAGAGTCATTTTGCAAATGAGAGCTAGCTACATTAAATGTTGATTCTAACTCCTGTTCAATGATGAAGAATTTGTTTATTCCTAGGTGCTTTGGGGGAACTAACATGTAAATTTTTGACATTTCCATTAAAATTAACATTTCATTTCATCAAATTGTATTGACAATTAGTAATTTAGTGCTAAGGATCCAGAACTGTGCAACTTTCTACATTACCTTTAGGTGATTTGTTAGTATTTTAGCATTTGCAGTTTGTGTTGTGACTCTATTCATTTATCAGAGTTACGGAGACGTCCAGAAGTTGATTTGCACCAACTGAATTGCTGCCACAGAGTCACTTTGTGTTCCCAGTCTCTGAATTCACATCCTTTCAGTTGTAAAAAGAAGATGCTATGAGTGAAGAGAAAAACCCTTGAAACACAAGTCTGCAGAGAAAACCTGCATCAAGGAGACATCTTGCCATCTGGCCCACAGGAAAGTCAGTCACAAGAAAATGAGCAAGGCTCCTACAAATGTTGCATAAGCACCAGGTGCAAATGGAAGTTTCAGCTGCATTTTTATGTTTGAATATGATCAATGGTGTAAAATTCCAGCAAGTATGTATATTATTTTTTATTGACTGCTTTCCCAAGTAAATGCCTCATTGAGATGAGGTGTGGAATTACTCAGAAATTAGTCAGCAGTGATCCCAGAAGGCAGAATGACCAAATGCTGCTGCTGAGAGGTGATGTATGAGCTCACTGGGGAAGCGCCCAGCGATGAGTGAAATATTCATGCTTCTCCATCCGTTTGATGAGAAGATGCTCCTGTGGGAAGGGAGTCTGATCACCTGTGATTTTGTGTTGTCTTGAGCCAGCATGATTGCTCATGTCACCAGAGCTGACATACTTGATCCTTCACCAAAATTTACTCCAGATCATAAGGTGGAATTAGTAGAGAACACTCAAAGGACACACACGCAAATTCGTTATAAGAATGAGGTGCCACGAAGGAAGTGCGGCGAGCACCCAGGTGCTGTGTTCCTCAAGCACTGTTCTGTGGGAGGCGGGCTGAGCTCAGGCACCCAGCCAACACACTTTTACAGGCTTTTGACAGTCCTACTTTCTAATGTTTATCACCTTTATTTTTGAATGCTTAGGAAAATGGAGGCTTGTTCTCTACAATGCACCGTTATTTCAACTCGCACGATGAGGGAGGGAGCCTCTTCCTTTTGTATATGAGCTGTTTTCTTTGCAATGACAGTGCCGACAGTGATACGATCTCAAAATTGCATTGTGGCTTTACAGTTCAGCAAATGCACCTCACTTTATTTGAGCCACACTGTTGGAGATGGATAAGACCATCCTGGGTGGTGGAAGTCAGGGGGAGATTGGGGACTTCATTGTTGACTGCCCGCACGGAGCACTAACCCAAATTCTGGGTTGGCTGCCGGGAGATCCGGGGCCTGTTTCTAATGCTGTTTCTCAGCTGATTCACCTCACACAGTTGCTTCTGCCTTACTTACTTGTGTTCAAATGTGCAATCAGAAGCACTACTGATCTTGCATGACTGTCGGAAGCACAGAGCGTGGAGTCGGTGGGTTTTTTGTATCACAAATGCAAAGAATGGGCTTCCCGGACAGCAAAGGGTGAAAAAAGTATAAGAATGTAGTAAAGCAACGTGAGGCAAAGCTCTGCAGCTGGGAGAGACCAGGGAGGATTGCCAGCGGATGGCTATTGTCTAGGGATTTGTATGGATGGGGTCTACAGATTCAAGGAAGTCAGCCCCTGGCCCGATCCTGGGTAAGGCACTCACTATCCACAGGCGTCCACGCACACTTTAGTCCAATCCAAATATTGATCAGGCATTTTCCTTCTCAGGAGAGAATATATTGCCCAATCTATACACTTTTAAAGAATCTGAATCCAAGTTATAAGATAATTTGAAAAAGAAACCTGTGACATATATTTAAGAAAGTGTTTTCTTATATTAGTAAATGTTTTCTGATATATTGTATGAAGATTACTAACATCAGTAACTCAGATTCTAGACTCACAATTCCTGGATTTAAGTTCTAGCTCAGTTGTATCAATATGTCATTTTGCATTTTTGTGACTAACTACCTATCTTTGTAAAATGGGGTAGGAATGGTACCCAACTGGTAGGTCATTGTGAGGAAGAAATTGCAATTGAAGAGGACTTCACACAGGGAACTGAGAAGCTTAAGCAGTGGGGACATGTGGCTCAGGGAGTAACTCTAAGATATGGGCCCACTGTGTGGTGCCACATGCTTTCTCTTTTATGTGGCAATTTACTCTCAGGCCTACCTCGCTTACGCGGACAGGATATGTTACATTCATCAACAAACTATCTGTTATTTGTAGGAGAAATGAAGGCTCCAAAAATAGATAAGAAGAAGACAAGCTACCTTGAAGGGGGGTCTTTTGTGACTCTTACATAGAACAGATACCAGAACTCAGGCAATAAGGTAAATTCCCCCTAACCATAAAATTTGTAAGAATATGTTCAATTAGAACTGGTCAGGATGGACCAAAGTGATCTAGAGTTGTCATGACAGTGGGGACTTGAAACTCTAATGTCAGTCAAAGTCAATATGTGGACCTGGGTGGGACCCTCTGGAAACACCCCTGGGACCCCCAATAAAATGGAAGGCGGAAAGGTGTGCTATTCCCCTCCTTTCTGAGAGGTCCCACTCTGTCCTTTGAGAGTATCCCTTTTCCCCTTCACCATCCCTTCTAATAGTCATGCCTGTTAATCTGACTGACATTCCTGAAATCTTTCTTACTTGGGTGATGGGGGGCTTTTCATGGCCTCAGTTTCACAGAAGACCTGGCCCTGTAATAGTCAAGTGGTCACCACTATCTGAAAGTCAATTATTGCTGACAGCTGGGAAGCTGCTCAATAACATTTGTCATAACTGCAGTTCTCACAGGGCTCCAGTCCTTCTTCCTGGACAATGAGCCCATGCCTCATCATTTTCCCTGTACGTAGTAGAGCTACAGGAGTCCAGTTGCAGTTCTGGTCACTCCAGAGCAGAGCACTAATATCTGCACCTGTAATTTCATGTGAACGTGTTCTGATACATGAGATTCTCATTTCACATGGTATCGTTTAATAGTGTAAATCTTGGAAAGCGAGGGCAGTACATGCAACTGGAGGAGAGTCATTTGGGGAACATTCCAGGAATGAAGCCACATAGAGTGAGCCAAACCCAGCATGGGTCTTAACCTCTTCAGATTTGTAAAGGCAGAAGAGTGGATGCCTGCATGTCACGGCATGATCCAGGGACAGTGAGCTCAAAGCACGTTATCCTAAAACCTGATTACAAGATTGATTTAGTAATTTCTCAATATTTGTTGTATAGTCACATAGAGGAAGCAAGTAGGGCAAATTTTGTGTTTATTTCCATGACATCTCCACATTGACACAGCAGTGCATTAATTCATGTAACATGGAGTGATGCAACTCTATATACCTCAGGACTGTGGAAAACCTGGTTCTAGAAACAGACACCTAGGGATTTGCATGTTGCTAATAACTTAAACCTCAGTGTGTGTGTGTGTGTGTGTGTGTATGTGTGTTTTACCTGTATCCATACCTGTGCGTCTGTGGATGCTCAAGTGATGGAACTTGATTATGGATTTTTGGTAAACACATGTAAATTTGAGTACTTTTAACTTAATCTTTTGTTTAATTTAATTGTAAAAGGATATCGTATTCTGTTTACATTCTGTAATATCCTTTTATTTTCAGTACAGTTTTAAGGCAGTACTTTGGAACCAAATCAGCTGAAGCCATATGTTCTGTGTGGTTCTTCCTGAATTCATTATTTGCTAGCACAGCCTCCATTCTTGCTCAGCATGGAGTAGCAAAGTTTGGAATAAGGCCAACTAACAATAAATTTTTCACATCCCTGTTGACTCACCTCGTTTACAATTTTCAAAATACTGTGAAATTTTTCAGATAAATAGTGTTTGGCTGAAATACCAAATAAATGGAAGAAGGTACATAAGAATGAATTGATTTAAAACTAACAAAGCATTGCAAAACAAGATGAAATGTTGAGAACCTAAAGAGTCTGAATACTTAAGAGCCTATTAGGTCCCACTAACATTAGAATGCTTTGTTCTTTCTACTAAACGGAAGAAAAATGTATTTTTGGATTACTTTACATTAAGTAAATAATGAGCTGAAGTTTGTAGGTTCCACCAGCAGAATTGAGTTGGGAATCTATCGTCAATCATGCACTGGAGCTTTGCAGTCTAGAGATGCACCTAGTGATGTGAGATGTACTTGTTCAGAACTTTCTATTGCATTTTCATCCATCAAGATCCTTGCAGGGCTGATGTTTCATATATGATCTTTCAATTATTATGAGGCAGAGTGTTATACAATGTCGGCTGCCTTATGCATCTTCTACAAAACTATTATGCAGTTATTACTAAAGCAGCTCATTTTCTTCTGTAGATTCAAATGACAAAAGAAAAAGTCATTATGAAAAAGTTAAATGAAATAGATCACGTATCTGGCTCTTATTTCAGTATAGGTATTTTAATATATCTAATAAAGATATATTTTATTTACTTTACACTTCATTAATATGAAATTTTGTTTTGACTTTCACCCTAACATATTTTTAATTTCAAAGATTAAACTTAAGATATTTGGCTTGCTTTAGAGAAGAGCATTTGGAGGAATATTTTTGGTTTATGATTAAAGAATTCTGACAGCAGAGCCAATATCTGTGTGAAGTTAATGTTTTACTGAGGACATGATACAGTCTTAACACTTTGTTAGGTGTAGGATAAAATTTGTGGTAAAAGAAAGATAAATACTTATTTCCTGAAGATTATGGTCAAGTGGATGAATATGCCCCCCATTAAATATGTTATTTCATGAGATGAAAGCAGATGAATCTTTGCTTGGTCAGCTTATGGTTCGTATCATCTCAGTCTACTTATGACAGTACTGCCAAACATATGTCAAAAGCTGTCAGACTAGGCACAGTGGCACATTTCTGTAATCTCAGCAATTCAGGGGGCTGAGACAGGAGGATTTCAAGTTCACGGCCAGCCTCAGCAACTTAGCGAGGCCCTAAACAACTTAGTAAAACTCAGTCACAAAATAAAAACTAAAAAGGACTGGGGATGTGGTTCAGTGATTAAACACCTCTAAATTCAATCCGGGTACCAAAACCAAAACAAAACAATACAAATCCAATCCAAAAATAAAACAAAAATCTTGTATTAGTTGATTTACATGATATTGACTCTTAAGGACAATATTCAAGAATCACTTATTCAGTCATCAAAGAGTATACATTAATTAGACTGTAAATGCAGAAAAAGTTTAAAATTTTGAAAAATTACTGCTATAAAGAATGTAGCAATGGCTAATACATATTTTTGAAACTAATTCACGAATGATTAAATGCACATATTGGCATCTCAGGACATGCATTTAATCCTGTCCTGAGGGTTACACCATTCCAGGGAAACAGAGAGTATCACAGAGGTCTTACATGCTCGGAGATCCTCAGATACAGGTATCACATACCTGCCTAGAGTTAGAGACGGCTCCTTGAAGTTGGAATCTCTAGGTGTTAGAGCTCTTTTGGCATGAGGTAATGAGGGAGGGGTTTGCTTAGTTAGCTGGGGGATAATAAATTGGACTTTCAGATAAATGCGTATGGTCCAGTACAGGAGCCACTTGTACGATGTGCCTAGTGAGTCCTGAACATGGCCACTGTGGCTGGGAGCTGGATTTTCAATTTCATTCAATTAAAATGATGACAGCCACACGTGACTGGTAGAGCTGTATTCAATGACATGGGGAGGGAGGTGGGCAGGTCAAAAGGCTGAAGAACATCAGGAAGCAGCTGCAGGGAAACACACCACAGCAAATGCCCAAGATCTGAAAGTGCAACTACACGCAGAAGACTGCTACAGCCAGGAGACTGCGTGAAGGGTGAGATTTGGGGACAAACACAGGATAACTCCCCAAAAGGAGAATACCATGTAGGTCATGCTGGGGGAATTGCGTTGTTGCTACCAATTCTGAGAAACTTGATGAAAGACTTAAGACAGAGAGAGGGGGGAAATGAATACCAGGAACACCCAGGTTATTGGTCATCCACACATCACAGATGGCTGGAGACAGTTCCACTGGAAACAGACTCTGCAGGTTGCAATGGCAGAGAAATAAGCTCTTGATAAAGCTCTTGATAAAGGTAGGATGCCTTTTATTTGAATTTTATTTGAACATATATATATATATATATATGTATATTAGCCTATTGTCAGAAAATCCACCAAATATTCATATGAAGAAGCCTGAGAGAAACTCCTGGAAATAAACAGTTCTAATAAGGAAGCTTGATTTTTATTTGTACAAAGGGAAAGTGCATTCATTGCTGCAATTTTTAAACGCCTCACTGATTTGCACCTGTACGTTGTGTTTCTCCTGTATCCCTGCACATCTTTAGAGAAAGGAAACATTCTTTGCCCTCAGGCTCATGAAAGGTAACTACTGTTACTCATAAATCTTACAATTTATGTTTTTCTTTTCTGTCAAAATTAAAGATTGTAATGCAATATAACCGATCTCCATTTTTAAATCACCCGCTTTGTGATGGTAACTCCCTCTCCTGTGTACACCCACCTCTTTCTGGGGATCCCTGCTGAAACCTGCCCATCTCTTTTCGGTGACCTCTACTGACACATGACTACCTCTTTCCAGTGACACCTCCTCTCCCAGTCGCCGCCTTTACCTTACCTTCGCCAACCATGTAGATTGTGTCCCTGGGCTCCTCCAATCAGAGCAAAGGTCAGCATTGCATCAGGTTGGTAATAAAACCCCTGGTTTTCCTATTTCTGTGCATCACCCTTTCTTTGGCTGAAGTAAAATCCTGCCTTGCTCACCCACATCAGACCACGTGTTTGTTTTATTGCATGTCTGGTATTTCTGATAATTTGTTTCCCAGCATGAGACTCTGTAAGTCACCTGGGGGGTGGGGGTTGTTAAGTTCCCTCTCCCAAGGGGAGAAGAATTCCACTGTCTCATTAAGGTGGTCTTGAGGGTGGGGAGCAGCATTGACTCCCCAGACTGACGGGACTCAAGGTCAAAGGTGGATGAGCTATGCAGGACCACAAATATCTAATAATCTCATACATGAGCCAATGGTAAGAAAAATCTTTTTCTTAAACTCAAGGGAGGAGTTTATACTGCTTGGTGGTTGAGGCATCCCATGGGGTTTGATTTGAGTGGGTCTGAGATGTGTCCAGGACATAGAGCATATGAGCAAACTCCAAATTCGCAGCACCAACAACCCAGGTGGGTGCTGGGCAGAAATGAAATCAGTGGCATGGGGGAATTAAGAGCTTGTCACAGACCTTCAGGAAAGCAAAATAACTAGGCTACTTTTCTTGAACTCAGATACTCAGAATAATATCTGGGAGAATATGGGATGGGAAATAAAAATTCTGCTATAGAGGAACAGGATGCTGGCAGGGAAAAAGACAGAAATTCTCTCACCAAGTCCTTTGGACTGCATGTTAAAATATTGGGAGGATAATCCTAAGACAAAAATGAAGGAAAAATCAAAGATGATAGAATATTGTTACTTTACTTAGACTCAGGAACCTATCCTAAATCCATCAGTATGCTGGCCAAGGCTTGGGGAAAATGAGAATTGGATATGACAATTATTAATAGAACATATAAATGATAAAGACCCTAACAATATGGAAGAAATAGAATATGCCCTCTCCTGGAGGGAGGGACCTAAAGTCCTCTTTCCTCTTAAGATCAGCAAAAACAATGAAATAGAAAAAGAAAAATGAAATGGCTCGGATCCCCTACCTTGACTTCCCCCACCATCCATTTCTAATTAAGCTGAGGGGCAAAACCCATCCTCCACCCTAAGGAATGTTCCAGTAAAGGGTGAGAAGGAAGCAGAGACTATTGCAATCGCTCCTGTCTCTAGATTAAAAAGCAAACAGGATATTCAAAACTTCCCTCTTATACAGAGGAAAAACATAAAAACCCTGATAGCCTTTTCTCCACCCTCTATCTGTTATCCTTTAGGTGAGGTTCCTCAAGAAGAAGGGACCATTGGATTTGTAAATGCCCCTCTCACTAGCTCAGATGTAAGTAAGATACTTAAAGCAGAAATTAAAACCTTTGTTAGAGTACTCACCTGGAGTGGCCGAACAATTAGAACAATTTCTCAGCCCTCAACTCCACACAAGGTCTGATCTCGAGTCTACCTTAAGTATTTTATTCTCCAAAGAGTGTCAATGATTAGGAGATCAGCAATGAGGACCTGGAAACATGAGCATCCAGCTAGATCTGGACCTCCACTGGCTGAGGTAAAATATGCAGTTGAAAAACCACACTGAAATAACAACAATGAGGTACACAGGGGACATATGAGACCTCAGAGACTTAATTATATAGGGGATAAAAGAGGCAGTCCCCAGTCCCAAAATTTAGCCAAAGCTTTCAAAGTATGCCAAGGGAGAGATGAAGGGCCAACAGAAGTTTTAAGTAGATCATAGGAACAAATGAGGAAATATTCCTGGTTAAGAACCAATGACACCGTAGGGCAAGAAATGATAAAGATGCACTTCATAACTAATAGTGGCCTGACATAGCTAGAAAATTACACAGACTAGAAGATCGGAAAGATGCATGTTTGGAAGAATTATTGACAAAGGCTCAAAAAATATATGTAAGGGGGGATGAACAGAAACGGGACAATATACCAAATGCACGCTTCCCACCAGGGAACCTGTAACTCAGGGAAACCTTAACCTTAGAAATAGGGAACAAAAAGGGTCTCAATCAAGATACTCCAGGGAGCCACAGGGCAAGGAACCACAGAAGGAAAAAAAATGGGTAAATGCTACATGCGTTGGAAAGAGGGACATTTCAAGGGAGAATGTTCTGAATGGGTAAAAGAAGGTGACATCCCTCATGCCCTTTGATGAGGATTAGGAAGGTCAGGGGCTCTTTTCTACAAAGAGGTCCTACCAAATGTCCTCGATAAATTTGGAGGTGGAACCCAAAAGGGAAGAAGTAATGTTTTAATTGACTTTGGGGCTGCTCACTCCCCTTTAGTTATCAGCCCACACTGACACAACCATCTGATAAACAGCTACTAGTGTCAGGAGAAAAGGGGGAAGATTTTCAAGTCCCCATTTTTAAGAAAAGTCATGTGAGATACTGTGAGAGGCATAACCAAATAGAATTCCTCTTTGTGACTGCAGCAGTGACCAATCATTTAGGTAACAACTAAATGTGTGAACTTGGGGTAGAATAAAAAAATCAATGACAGGGAAATTCAAATTTCCCTCTACCTTCTAACTGCTAAAGAAGAAGAAAAGATTCATCCCCAAGTTTGGACAAAAGAGGGAAATTGAGAAAAATTACAGTTAACACCAATACATGTTGAACGAAAAACCAAGGGAGAAACCCTAAGGAGGAAACAGCACCCGATCCCTCTTGAAGGGAGACTAAGGTGCAATCTATAATAGAGGGGTTACTTAAGGATGGCCTCCTCAAACCCTGCATGTCTCCTTATAATACCCCAGTCTTAACTGTAAGGAAATCAGATGGATCTCATAGACTTGTCCAAGGCTTAAGAGCAATAAATCAAATTACTCAGGCTAGGTACCCTGTAGTCCCTAATCCCTACCCTATTCTTAATATAATATCACATAATCACTGGTGGTTTAGTGTTACAGACTTAAAGGATGCTTTCTGGGCATGTCCCTTAGCTGAGGATAGTATAGATTTGTTTGCCTTCAAATTGGAAGATCCTCAGACTGAGAAGAAACAACAATATCAATGGACTGTCGTTCCCTAAGGATTTACAGAATTGCCCAACTTATTTGGGCAAATACAAGATAGGTGCTACAGGGATTTAAGAACCCACCAGAAAGTAAACTTCTCCAATATATAGAAGATTTATTAATCTCTGGATATAAGAGTAAAAATGTAACTGAGGCAATGATTGCCCTATTTAACTTTTTGGGACGCAGGGATTAGGGTTTCAAGAACTAAATTACAGTTTGTGGAACAAGAGGTCAAATATCTGGGACATTTTATCAGTTAAAGGAAATAAAGATTAAATCTAGAATGAATCTCAGAGATAATTAATATGCCAATACTTTAAACTAAAAGGGAATTTAGAAGATTCTTAGGACTGATAGTATACTACAGATTATGGATAGTCTCTTATGCCCTTAAGACTAAGAGACTGTATTTTAAGACTTTTAGATGGAGAGCCTGAGCCAATCCTTTGGAATCCTGGAGAACTTCAATCACTAGATATTCTAAAAGAGGCCCTTATCATGGCTTCTGTGTTAGCTTTATTCTTACTTAAGAAACTGTTCTATTTATTAATGTAGACAAGGGAATATTGCTGGGAGTTTTAACCCAGGACCATGAGGGGCAAAAACAACCAATAGCCTATTTATCTAAGCTCCAAGACCTTGTCTCCAGGGGATGACCTGAGTGTGTCCAAAGGGCTGCCACCGCCCTTTTGGTAGAAGAAAGTCAAAAGTTAACCTTTGGAGGGGCCTTAATAGTGGGAATATCTCATCAGCTCAGAACCATTCTCCACCAAAAGGTGGGGAGATGGTTAACTGACTCAGAGTTCTAAAGAATGGGGCCACTCTCCTGGAAAGGAATGATTTAACACTCACTACTGAGAACTGTTTAAATCCAGCAGAATTCTTAATTGGGGTAAAAACCTCTGACTCCCCTGAACACTACCGCATGGATTTAATAGAACAGCAAACAAAGGTCAGGCAAGAACTTTGAGAAATCCTTTTCTCAGCAGGCCTTAAGATCTTTACAGATGGATCTTCCTGGGTTTTTCAAGGGAAAAGATAGTGGTTGTTCTATAATAAATGGGATACAATAAAAAAATAATAGAATCAGGAAGGCTACCCCTTGAGTGGTTTGCCTAGACCTGTGAGCTATTTGCTCTTAATCAAGCCCTAAAATTTCTAAAAGGAAAAGAGGGAACAATTTACACAGACCATAGATATGCCTTTGGAGTTGTCCAAAAACTTTTGGAAAAATTTGGACTGAATGTGGCCTATTTTATGGTAAAGGAAGAGATTTTATACACAAAGAATTAATTATTCAAATTCTAGAAAGTTTACTGTTACCTGAAGAGATAGTTATTATACATGTACCAACAAGGACACTATATAGCAGCCCAAGGCAATAGACTAGCAGATTAAGCCACCAAAGAGGCTGCCCTACAATTGGAAATCTTAATTTTCCATTTCACCCCTATTTTATCCCCCCCTCAGTACTCCAATATTCAGCCCATAGGAAGAAAAACAATTAATAAAATTGGGAACTTCCAAGACTTCTTAAGGAAAATGGCTTCTGCCCAATGGTAAGGAGATGCTCATGAAACTCATAATGCAGGAAATGATGACTCAATTACATAAAGGAAGCCATTGGGGCCCACAGGCCATGTGTGATGCTATACCAAGAACATATGGATGCATGGCGAATTTATACATTAGCTAAGCAAATAAATGCTATTAATAGTAGATCATCTAACTAATTGGGTAGAAGCTACCCCATTGTCCAGTGCTACTGCTAGCAATGTAACTAACATCTTGTTGGAATCAATAGTCCCTAGATGTCATCTAATAGAAAATATAGATTCAGATAATGGAAGTCATTTTATTGTAAATATTAAAGAACTTATAAAAATATTAGACACAAAATGGGAATATCTCACTCCATGGCACCACTCTTTCTTGGGTAAGATGGAGAGAATGAACCGAATTTTAAAGAAGCAGATTGCTAAACCGATGTTGGAGCGAAAGCTTCCCTAGACTAAGTTTCTCCCCATTGCTCTCCTATGAATTAGAGCAGCTCCCTGAACAGACGTAGGCTTATCCCCATATGAACTATTATATGGCTTTACCATATTTAGGAAAGACAATGGGTTTTCCCACCTTTGAAATAAAGGACCAATTTCCTAAAACTTTTGTGTTAGGTCTCTCTTTTACCTTTGAGATGATAACTTTGAGATTACAGGGCCTCCTTGCACAAACACCACCTCTGGAATTCTCTGTACATCCACATCAGCCAGATGACCATGTCCTGATTCATGTTTGAAAGGATAATAAGCAGGATCCTGTTTGAAAGGGCCTTATCCTTATCAAGTTCTGCTCACAACTGAGACAGTTGAACAAGATTGGACTTACTATACCCGTCAAAGTGAGGTCTCAACTCCTAGTTGTGAAAGGTAACTAATCTCAGTCCAGCACCTAGACTCCACCAAATGAACTCTAAAAAGACTTTAATAATGTTCATGATGATATTGAGAATAATTAATAATCATCTTGTAAGCTGATTATTAATGTATCTCAGACCATCCTCTGATTGCTAAATCTAATGTTTACCAAGTGCTCCCCTGTAAAAATTCACATAATGAGAAGAAATTGTCTGGGACAGATGAATATCATTTTTAGTATATCCTGGAGAAGTTAATCTCTGTGAACTTAACAATGGTGTTACCAAAATTACTTTGCAGGTAAAGGATTTACAAACAATTCTTAAGACATAAATTGGACATAATGAGGCAAATGCCCAGGAAAAGGGATTAAATATTCTGTTAGCACATCGAATAAAAGTGAGTTTTACACTTGTGCAACAGGAGGGCATACAGTTCAAGGGGTCCCATTCCCTCTCCACTGGACCTCAGATCCAATGGGCATGAGTTGGGTGATATCCCTCTTTCAGGAAAGGATGGCCTGGGGAAATAACTCTTGTAAAACCCTATTACTGCTCTTCCCGGAAGCAAAGAGTCAAAAACAAGAGCCCCAAAGATCATCCAACCCGCTTCCCTCACAACCAATTTCCCCACATGATTCTCTAAGTTGGGGGAATAATTGGATTTTTTGGGAAGTGTATCTGGGTACCAGGAAGGGCAATCCTTTGAGGAGGTATCAAATCAAACATTGCTTGCTATAGTCTGAGCTGGTATCTGGTGGTATTGTGGGGGGCCTTTGCTTGAGACCTTACCTGCCAATTGGAGTGGAACCTGTACTTTGGTTCAATTGGCTATCCTTTCTACCCTGGCATTTCCTAGATCAAATCAATTCCCGTCCTCTGAAAAAGAAGAGAATTTCTCCTCCCTTGGATCATTTGATCCCTATGAGTGAGCAACCAAAACTCAGATAATAACAAACTTTAAGTCAATTTCCCTTTGGTGGTCCATGATAAGGGATAACATTGCAGATAATCATCAAAAAGTTATTAATTATGTAAAGGAAATTACCAATGAGTGAAACATTACTAATAAAATAATATGGAAAGAAATAATCATACTTATCATTCTCAAAATTATTATATTCAGGGCTGTTACTTTGATTAGATATATAGAGGATGTTATTCAGATATTGACTGCTATCACTAAACAACTTTCAGCCATAGGCCAAGCTGATTCTCTTGTATCCAATGTAGTCAAAGACGAATGTCAAAAATTGCTATTAGAATTTGAAGAAAAGAGTTTTGTGCATCATATAAGAGAGGGGAATTGTAAGATTTATGTTTTTCTTTTCTGTCAGAGTTAAAGACTGTAATGCAGTACAGCCTACCTCCATTTTTAAACCTGCCCCCTCTGATGGTGACTTCCTTCCCTGAGTACGCCCACCCTTTTCCAGGGACTCCTTCTGAAACCTGCCCATCTCTTTCTGGTGACATCTACTGACACATGTCTACCTCTTTCCATTGACATGCCCTCTCCCAGTTGCTGCCGTTTCCTCTCTGTACCTGCCTTAAAGTTACCTTTGCCACCTGTGCAGATTGTACCCCTGAGCTCCTCCAATCAGAGCAAATGGAAGATCATGCTGGGTTGAGAATAAAACTCCTCATTATCTGGTTTCTGTGCATATTTTCTTTTGGTCCTTCTGCCAAAGTAAAGTTCTCCTTGCTCAACTGCACCCAACCATGTATTTGTTTTATCATGCATCTGGTGTTTCTGACATGTGGTTGGGTCAGAGTCTCCCTCGAGCCATAATGCTTTAGACTCAGTTGGTCAAATCTACCTAAAGTAACCGAGAGTCAACCCCTCTATGAAACTTTAAAATTCCTGCTTGGGCTGTTGTGGTGCATGCTGGGCCCTTAGCATCCACTCCACCACTGGGCTCTGGGCTGCTGTAGGACTTGTTGGGGCAGATAGCAGGTGTTTGTCTAAGGGCCTTAAGCTTTCCCAATAGTGTGTACAACACCCTATGGTTGAATAAAGAGGCAATGAGAGTCATGAATATGTGGTATCCAGATACCAGGACATCAATCCAAACCTTCTCCCCAGAGGCCCAGGAACAGGGGCCCAGCTAGAGACACAGCTGGAGAATTTTCTTCTGAAGATCCCCCTTACCATGGGGCCAGGCCCTGCTTTCCCTAAAACTTCTTAGAGGTGTCATTCTGAGGTGTCATTAGAGGTGTCATTCTGCATTCCTGGGCTTTCAACTGAATGAAAATGTCTGTTCTTTTGAAAATGCTGCCACATTGTCACAATCAAGGACAAAATGAAAGAAAAACAATCAAATGTAGCTAAAATGTTCAGAAAAGCATGAGTTAAGCTAGAATGCTAATCAGAGATGTTTTAATCCCAATGCTGAGGTAGCCTCTAAATGTCATTTCTCACTTAAAAGAACCAGAGTTCTTAGAAAAATGATTCATTATGGTCTTGGAGGAAAGGTGGAAATGAGCCTTTCCAGGTTGCTACCCCAGAAACTGGGACGGGTCCCAGGGTTCTCAGGGCTGTGAGAGGAACTTGACCACCAAAGGATGTGATTGCTGTGGAATACGTGTGCCATGATCTTTCTGTATGAATTGTACCTTAGAACAACCAAATGGTTGGTGAACGGAAGTTTCTCTTTATGAAATTATTCCATGTGATAAACAAAGAAAAATGATAGAATATGATTTTTTGCACTCCCTTAGTAAAATAATGATTCCACATAAATATTGTCACTGGCTGCTAACTCACATAAAGAAAAATTACCACAGTGTTACTGTTTTAGTGAGCTTTCTCATTGCTATGACTAAAACACCTAAAAAGAACAATTTTAGGAGGAAAAGTTTATCTAGGGGCTCATGGTTTCAGAGGTCTTAGTCCATAGAAGGCCAGCTCCATTCCTGGAGACTCAAGGTGAGACTGAACATCATGGAAGGCCTGGCTCCAGGCAGCAGAGAACGAGAAACTCCACACCACAAACAAAATGTGTACCCCAAGGGCACATCCCCATTGGGCTACGTCTCCATTGGACCACGTCCTCCAGCCACACTCATCCTGCTTTCAGTTACCACTCAGGTAATCTCTATCTGAGCATTAACTCACTGGTTGTGTTTAAGCTCTAATAACTGAATCATTTCACCTCTGAGCTTTCCTGAATGGCCCCTCTCACAGGACCTTTCCTTGTGTGTGGGGGTGGGGGCATCTCACTTCCAAACCTATCAATTACTGATGAAATTACATGATGCAATCTATCAAGTGTTTCACCAAAAAACTCAAAACTGAATCTAAGCACATGTCTAAACTAACCTATCAATTCACTGGAAATGAAGAAAGGAGACTGTGTTAAATCAAATCACAGGGAGCAGAGTCCATCCAGATAAGGAGAATTTGTAGAGAACACACAATTTGATTTCTTCAATAAATAAGCTGGGAGCAACAACAAGAAAAACAAAAAGAAGGGGCACTGAAGACTGAAGATAAACATACCAAACACATGAAATAAGCTTATTAAAGGGGCGTTAGGTATCAACTCACACAAACTGTATAAATTCAAATTTTCTACTCAGGAATATTGGAATATTCTTTTTTGAGCAGTAGTAATATTTGAGGGCAAAATGATATCTGCAATTATGTTCAAAATACCTGGAGGAGAAGCAGAGCAGATGGGGAGTACGTTTTGTTACCAGCATTTCCACCTACCCATGACATCTCTTAAGGGACTCACTGTGAGTAACTATGAGGCTGGGAGGAGGTTACTGTGGGGGGTGGAGACCGAGTTGCCTTCATCTGCATATGTAAATCTTCTTTTGAATCTACTTAATAAGGCTTTTTCCATGCCACCATTTCACTGGTCCCTAATAACCGTGAGGTGTTAGACACTGCTAATTTTCTTTTGTTTCTGAATTTTCTTGCAATTTGAGCCCTGGTATTTATTTTCATTCACGCTATTTTGCCAGCAATGCAAACATCGATTTAACTTTAATCCTCTATCAACTGTCAGATGTTTTGGGTTGGTTTTTGTTTATTTGTATTTAGCCAATTTGTCAGGTTCCAAAATTCTTTCTTGGACACACAAGGTCATGAACTCTTGCTGATGTCTACATTCCTTAGTCATCAATACCCTTCTCCTAGGGAACACTGTGCTTATATTTATAGTGCCCAGGAAACTGACTCCTTGGTAACTCTTTGTCATTAAACAGAACTGATTCCTTCAAAATTGCCTGTTTTTTCTCCTATCTTTCTCTGATTGCTCTCCCCTTGGAAGTAGTCATTACCTCTTCTGTAAACACTATTCCAGCCTCCAACCAGCCTGCTCTCCTGGCTCTCAGCAGATGACTGCTCCTGCTACTCGCTGATGAAAATGGAAGGTTGGACGTGGCAGCCCCCTCCAGACCCTGCGTCTGTGAGTCAGGCAGGTATTTGGCATCCATTCCAGCCTCCACCCCTGCTCTCCATCCATTAACAACGGAAGCCATACTTCCTGCCAGGGCTGCTCCAGCTGTGCTTTCTTCATGACCTCGCCCTAGGGACTGTCTTCCTTCCTTGTCTTCACCTTCTCTCTCTCTACTCAGCACTCCCATCCTCACTGAAATATGGTTCAGTCTCTCCTATTTCAAAAAACAAAATGAAGCCAAAAGTAAATAAATAAATGTTCTCTCTTCACCGAACAGTTGTCAAACATTTAAACAGAAATAGATGTGAGTGCTGGGTCAGCTCTCTCCCAGTCACTGCTCAGTGCCTTCTCTGTCTCTGCCCCAGGGCTCAGCTGAGCTCACCATGTCATTGGACCCTAGTAAAACCTGGTTCCATACAACCAGTGGGGACTTCATGCAAAGCAGCATTCAGCTCATTGACAACCTCCTCCTCCTGACTCTGCCCCTTGTACTTATGGCCCTGTCCCTGACACCTCCCTTCCTCCCAGGTTAGCCTCTTTCTTCTCATCCGCAGAGTGTGCTCTTTGGCCTGTTCTTTAACCCTTGACCCTGCACCGGATTCAGCATAAGCCCCCTTCTCTGACTGTGCTGTCTTCCCGTGTGAGCTCACTCACACCTATGGCCTCAGTTACTGATATTCGTGTCACTCCTCTCTTTACATCTGCCGCGATTCTGTCCTGAACTCCCAGTGTGTGTGTGGTGGCTCCATGAAGTACCTCCATGTCAGTGCTGTCAAACTGAGCATGTGAACCTTCCCCCAACAAGCCAGAGACCCAGAGAAAAATCTCCTTATCCACCTTCCTAGCTTCCTCTTCAGCATCTCATCAAATTGCCTTAATTAGTTAAAAGAGCTTGAGTCCGGTTTGTTCATACACATACCTATTACTTAAGTGGAAAATGCCTATGAAAGTGGTAACTGATTTTTTTTTTTTCTGCTAAAATGGACACGTCTTGGAACCTTAATGCCTTACTGGGGAGCTAAATGATAGCGATTCCATTTAGTCCAGTCCAGTGTGATTTATGTCATTCACAAAGAGCACCAAAGACTGTGCTCTTACCTTTGGTCTTCATTAAAAAAGCAACTCTTATTCTATGAATTGATTTCTTCCATTAGGCGCTAATTGAGCCAGCAGCTACACTAATTTCACCTCTACCTCTCAGGAAAGTGAAAACAAACACACAAAAGATTTGTACAGTTTGAGGCTTTTATATTTAAACGTCTTAGAACATTCCTGAAGGTCAAAATCTACTCCGTTGCTTCCAAATAATTTAGAGTGGCTAAAAGCAAACAAGTGCCTGTCAAGAAGTCAGAAAATTGGGACATTCAAAGAGCAGCAACAACAGCAACGACAGCAACGACTCAGTACAGATTCCTACTGACAAAAGACAATAAAAATTAGATTTCTCATAACGCTTGCTTCAAGTTGAATGTAAATTGATCTGGATATACTGAAAATAAAATTACTTTGGGGGAATCGGAACACATACCCAAACTTGAGCTCCAGCTGTCATTAAAACCATGACCGAACCACTTACTAGCACGGTGCCTCATTTTCTCCACAAAGGACCAAGCACACCACTGTGTGAAACAGTTTCCTTATAGCAGTGTTATAAAGTTATAAGCTATTGTTCTTTTTAAAGGTCCACAATTTTACAGGCCCTCAAATAACCACAGTTAGCCCCACCACCGCTTAGTGGGTTAAGCCACCCGGCAGGTGCAGGCCTTGCTCTGGACCTCAGAAGTGCAGCTGTGGGGCCCTCCTGAGTCCCCACGCTGACAGCATCAGCCTGGGCACAAAGCAGCAGAAGCCTTTTGAGCAGTTTATTCCAAGACCGACGTTTGTTCGCATCTGTCATCCGATGTTCCTGCAATTTCACTTAACGTAAGAGTGCCAAACACCTGCCATGAGACGCTTAGGAAGCAATGGCTGTTTATTTTCGCCGACTGGATTTTTCTACATGTATATATCATTCTACAGGACGCAGATTTTGTGAACCAAGGAAACAAGAAAGAAGCCCTTGGGAACTTGGCCCTTCACATTTCACCGGCTCTGCCCTCTCGCTCTCTCCTCCCTGCAGGAGGCAGCCAGCTGGGGGTCCTGCTGTCCCCTCTGCTGTGCTGTGCAGAGATCCAGGCTTCTGATGCTCTTTCCAGTGGCTGAGGACACAGGTGGCACCTTGTGGCTGTTGGCATGCCCGGCACTGCATTCTGGAGTCTGCTTCCTACAGAAGGCCTGGCTTGATCTCAATCTGCTACTTTTTGTGTAATTTTAACTGGTTAATAATCCTGAAAAAGGAAAGACAGGGCTGGAGTGATCCACCCTTTCAGCAGTCTCCTTGGGTCTATATTCATTGGTCACTATTTCACCAGGGTTCAATTATAAATCCATTTAATAACAAGAATAATTATATTGTGCTTATCTGCTCATGTATTCTTCTCTTAAACTAAATATTTTAAGCTGCCAAACATGAATAGAATGTGTGATTTTGTTGCCAAAATTGAATATTAATATTTAATGTCATTGTCACCTAATAAAATTGCTGACTGTATTCTCTTATTCTTTTTGTTTTCTAAGAGAGTGAGAAGGATAGACAAAGAGAGAGGAGAGTGAGAGCGAGAGAGAGAGAGAGAGAGAATCAATTGTTTTTATTTTTTCATCTGACCTTTGTTTCTCGAACACTTAGTTATGTATGTGGTGCTGGGTTTAAACTTGGGTCCTGGCACATGCCAAGCAAACACACCAACCACTGAGCCACAACTCCAGCCCCTGAATAAATCTTCTAAAGTAGTTTATCAGTATTTGTCAGAAGTCTAGACTCCCTTGGCTCAGAGATTCTACTGATAGGAAACTTGCTGAACAGATTGAAGATGTGAGCACAAAGCTTCCGCAGTGACGCTGTAGTCTTGACAAGAGGCAAGTGCTCCCCGGAGTTTAGAGTCGTGTGATGCGGGTGAAGGGAGGGATGGGGTGCCCTTCCTGACTTGGACACACACAGCACACCTGAGCTGGAAAGCACCTTCTGCAGCCGCGTGGGTGGGCACCCTATCTTCACACACGGCGGGGTTCTCTGGGCAGTGGATGGTGCCTGGCAATTTCCTCCCCTGCTTTTCTTCCTTTTAACTTTCATATTTATTTTTAAACAACAACTACAGGATAGGATAGTTTTGCAGTAAAATGGTTGCCAAACACATATTTTTTTTTGTCTAGTAATCACATTGAAATAATCTGTTTATAAGATTTAAAATGGAAATTGTCACCCATCTGTACCGTGTCCCCAGCTCCCCTCTGAAGGATGGCCCTGCAGAGAGCTGGCTAATGGAGGCAATTCACATCATCATCATTTGTCTATTATTATAATTATTCTGCAGGAATATAGCTCAATCATCACCCCACTCCCTTCACATATGCACAGACTGAGAAATGGAAAGAGGAAACGAGAAAAAACTGCAATATTCCAAACAAGAAGAACTGATAATTTGTCCAACGTATCATTCTTTCATTACATTCCTTGATAAAATACTAAATGTCAAACACTTTGCACAGTACAAATAAGAGCAGTGTCTCCTTCGTTGAACAGGGAACTCCGAGGAAGATAAACTCCTTAGCAAGGTCGCTGTGGAATTTTCCTCATGCAATAGCTGAAAACATTGAAAGAGGTCTTTGGGTAACAAGCTTTACCCTTTCACTGTATTCAAATTTCATTAAATTATGTAAAGTCATTTACAGTCCTGGCATCCAACTTGCTGAATCATTTTTTTCTTATTTTGAGCGCTGTGTGTGTTTTTTCTTTAACTGGCCTCTCTCAGTAGCCCTGTTAAGAAAGATCTTTCAGGTAATTTAACACTTTATCTAGGCTCCTTCCTCCCAAACACCTAACAGCAAATAGTATTTATTTTGACCCGTCTTTACTTCTGGGACTGCAGGACACCTATTTTCATAATTGAATCTGTGCGATATTTCCAGAATGTTGAATGAACTACACTCTTAATTGTCCATTATGTCCTTTGAATTAATTTCCAACAATAGTTGTAGAATTCTTCAAATGCTTTCCAGAACATTTCAACACAGTTAAGCTTCTAAATTTAGGAAAGCTTTATTTGTGCAAGGTGTATTGCAATAGAAAGGATGGTTGCTGCCTACGCTGTAGAAAGTAGGTTTTCCACTTGTTCTCTGGGGCATGTGCTTAACAACGTACTGACACAAAAATCACTTTGAGTGAGATGCCATTTATTCTTCGTTACAGCAACATCAAATGCAACTCTGAGTCCAATGAAAGCCAGTCAGTGCCGTCCCTATAGGACGCTTCCTTATGATCCCTCCTCCAATTGAGCACTTGCCCCTACTGTGTGGCTTTACATCTGTAGATTCCGGGTTCTCTAGCTGAGCCTGAGTTCTTATTGACCTTAACTAGAATAACTTTCCTGTTTGGAAATATGTTCAGAAGTGTGGCCACCTGGGCCCCAATGTGGTTTTTGACTTCCGCAGTATTTTTCAGCTAAATGAGAGACCCAGATTCAAGCACTGTGATTCAAGGACAGTGGAGGAATTTGTAAGCATCTCTGGGAATCTGTTCATAAATCACCAAGCGAATTACATTGCTTTACTAAGTAGAGATTTTCTTCTGTTTTGATAATGTAAGTTATAATGTTGAAAGTGATTTATTTGCCACATAATCTAGTTATATCTTAATGAAGATGTCAGTTGACTTTACATTAGCCGTAGCTGAATTATCTACCTGTTCGATATGGTACAGTGGAAGACTTCTGTGTCCAGAGGGAACAATAAACAGTAAGAGACTCAGGATGCGGCCACAGCCCTGTGGTGACACCCAGCATTCCTGGGCTTCCCGAAGGCACTGTGCCTCAGGTACGATGTCAGCTTAATCAAGTCTCCTCAGTGTTTGTTGACTGGAGTATTTTTTGTTTTTAATTTTTAAATATTTCTTGTGAATTATAATTGTACATAATAGTAGGCTTTACGGTGACATGGTCACACCTGCACAGAGCGTGACTTATTCCCATCATTCCAGGCACCTCTCCTATCCCTGCCTCCCTCCCATGGATCCCTCTCCTCTCCTTTCCCCTTCTATTTTCATGAGATCCTTTCTCCCCCTTTTCTCTCTAGCTTCCATAGGTGAGAGAAATTGATTTGTTATCGTGACATCCTTGACGGAATACCAGCGAATCCATTGGAATTTGTGGCTCACAAGTGCATGAACAACTTCCTTTCCTTCTCCTGGTTACAGTTTCCCTGTGCACCTGGCATCAGTTCCTTTCCCTGCTGTCACATGTGTTTCTTCTTTGAGTCCAGACTTGTGCTTCTCCTGGGCAAGTCACGCTCTGGCCGGGATTTGTGGAGGGAGGGATGATGACCCACTCTACTGAAAGACCTTGAGCGTCTCAGCCATTTATATAGAAATGTGGCAATGAAGGGCCTGAGAGGGGTTGGTAAGAGGATAAGGAGTGAAAGAAGGAAAATGGGGATGTGCTTTCAAGTGAGCACAACAGAATGAGACCTCATGTGTTTGTGGTTTAAACCTCTTTTCTATAATTCAGAATCCTATGTCAGCCAGGTGGATCAATACATGGTCAGCGGCAGCATGAACATCAGGGCTGATTTCCTTTTGTTCCTTGGGGACGTGCCAGAAGTCTCCAAAGTCAAGAAGACATGAGAATGTGGCTTGTCAATGCCATGCGCTGTCCCTTAGTGGTTTTGAGGAGGGTATGGTGTGGTGTGGGTGACATCCAGGGGATGTCATGCTCCTGTACAGAGACTTGCTGAGCCCCAGCGGCATGCGCATGCTGCTCTCCTGCTGTCACCCTGGGATAATCCTGAGCTTCCCAGGGTCGAAACAGACATCAGAACATCAGCCAGTGAATCGTCCTATAGTGTGGAGATGCACGCTTGTGTGAGACCACTACCCTGGGGGACATCCCCAAGACCAAGAGCTGCTGTCCTGGGCTTTCTGTGCCTCTGAAAACCAGTGCCATCAGAACACCTTGTACTTAGGACATGTCCCGGCCCAGTGAGTGTGAAGACTTAAATTGGACTACTAGAACTGGCAGGTGAGGTGTGGAACAGGAAGTCAACAAGCCACCCCCAGCCCCAGGTCCCTCTCCAGCCCCCAGATGTGACCTCCACAACTCGACACAGCAGAGAAGAGACCTGAACGATGCTGGCGCAGCCTCTCTATGTGGGACGGTGAGTTCACTGCAGAAATAGGCATGCGGAACCAGGAGAGCAGGAGGAAGCCTTCTGCAGCAAGGTTCTGGAGAGCAGACAACCCCGCACAGGTGATGCAGGTGAGGAAGGTTGCAGACTTCAGGTCTCCTCTTCTGTTCAAACCAGAAAGAGGAATTGCGACCAGCTTCACAATGCCTTATTCTACAAACGGCCACAACGATCTTATTCCACAGGGTGTGATCTAAGGTCGAGTCCCTTTGTACCGACCTGAAGCGCCGCATGTGACTCAGGGTAGACACTTGCGCATGGCTGAGCCCATCTCCTGACAGTCTAAATCACCCCTGGCCAATCTTCCTCAATTCTTTCTTGCATTTGGCCCATCCTGTCCCCATGTCTCTGCGATCCTGTTTCTTTGCTGATAGCTGCAAAATGTTCCCTGGGCCTGTTTTATTTGGCAGGAACTGGGGTTCAAGCCTCTTTTACGGACATTGTATTTCCTTCCTAGTTCCAACATTATGCATGCTCTTGATGGGAGTTTTGTGTTCTGTGAGTACCTCTGCAAACACAGCTTTCCCAGTTGTGCATCTGGACCATCTGATACAAACTATAGGTAAGCATCAGGTAGAAATCATTAGAGTGACTGTAGAGTCGGAATGTGGCCTGGAAGTTCTTGTGTTTCCACAAAGCAGGTCAAATAGAAGAAGAACTGATTACAAGAATGCCCTGAAAACAGCCTGCGAACACATGGAAAGGTCTCCCAAGGCCTGCACAACCAAATAAATTCAAACAAAAACATGAACCAAGGCCCGCTATCAGATTGGCAAGATTGAAAGGAACAAGTCTCAGACTGAGTAATGGTTATGTAAATCAGCGTAAGCTTCCTGGAGGAGAATTTAGGAACGTGCAGCAGGATTTTTAGTCTAGATGTGGACATAAATAGGCCATCCAAGTGAGAATGGGTAAAGGCTCGCTCTAGCAAGGGCGTCAGCACCAATGCTTCCATTTGCTAGAGACTCAGGCAGGCACAGGAGTGGGACAGCTTGAGAGTGGGCAGGAGGGCCTCCTGGTGTGCCCCAGGGGGCTACTGGCCTAGAAATTCCCTGGGCTAACTAGATGTAGAGTACCCACGTGATTCCTAGGAGTGCACTTTGACCTTTCCTGGTCAAATTCCCCCATATTGAAGGCAGGAGCACCTATCAGTAGTTAATCAAGATGGGGCCGTGTTGTGCCAGTTCTTGCAAGGGTCATTTTTTTGGCTCCCTGGACCAGTTGTTTGTGGGACCTGACATTTATAGCATAGCCTGGCTTCCTGGGTTGGTTGCTCTAGATAGTAACCTGTTTTCCTGAGCTGGTCTTTGCAGATTCTGGCCTCCATGTCTACCGGGCAAAGCTTAACAAAGTGGCCAGGCTCCGCCACTTGCTCGTGAGTGGTCCTCCCTACCGTCCACTACTCCTGCGTCTGGAACATTTGCCTTCCTGATCTCTCATCAGGGACTTGAGCGCAGCTCCCAGAACCCAGTGATGTCTCACGGCAGCACACACTGATTCTTAATCTCAGGGTTGGAGTCACAGTGACAACACAAAGCAAGACACCCACCTCCCTCCCACAAACACAAGTGACAAAACAGATGAACTTGCACATCTGTCTCAGCTCCAGGCATTAAAGGTTGGAAAACACCAACGTTCCACACTGGAGCACTGTGTTAAAGGACAGACAGCCCCACGGCTCCTGCCAGTGCTGGACGCTGGGACCCAGGAGAGCCCTGCGAGGACCGTGAGCACCACTGAATGTCACCTGCCTCTTGGACACAGTGGGGGTGGGGAAGCAGCTGGCTTCCAGTGGAGTAAACTGGGAACACAGGACAGGAGACAGATCGTGGGCTTGCCCGTGAGTGCCAGGTGCTGAACTTACTCTGAGAACACGGGCAAACCTCTTAGCTGAGTTTCTGTTTTCCCATAGATAAACTTTGAGGGGAATGAGGACAGCTCATAGCCCCAAACCTATAGGGTTGCTTTGAGAATTCAATGAGGATGCAAATAAGTTCATGGCCAGGTTTCAGGCTCATTTAGCACCAAGTTCCTAATGTCAGCATGCATCGGGCGCTGGGAGGAGGCTGCATCTATGCTATGCCGTTTATTTCTCATCAGGACCTTTAAGATCTTAGTCTCATTCACAGATGATGACATCGGACCTTGTGAAGTGCAAATACTTCACCTCAATTATACCAGTTAGGACACAGAGCAGGGACACTTGGAGGCCTGTGGTTGAAGTGGGGTCCCTGGATGCTGTGCCCGGCAGCACAGTGAGGCTTCCAGCGCCACCCTGGGGCTTTGGCAGCGCTGCTCTTCCCCAGTACATGGGCAGGGCAGGAGATCAGGAGTCTCCTGTGCTATGCTCTGTCCTGCCCTCGGTTCCTAGAACGCTGCCCGAACACCCTGGGCTCTTCGTAAAGACCCCCTGACTGGGCGGATTAGCAGGTGCATGAGTCTGTCACATGCTAAGTCTGTCGTTCTGCAGTGGATACGTACTTTATAACAGCAACCAAAAGACGTCGTCTTAGTCAGTTCTGGCTGCTGTAACAGAACAATTGAGGCTGGGTGGCTTTTATGACAAGGAGGTTGGAAGTGGAAGATGAAGGTGCTGACTGCTCTCAGATGGGGTCCTCTGCCCAGGACAGGGGGTGTTGACTTTCCGGAGCCTTTTCTTTAAGGACACTAATCCCACTCACATGGGCTCGTCACATTGGAGGGGCCTGAAAACCTTGTGTGAAGGAACTGTGTAACTGCTTATCCCAGAATTTCCAAAATTGAGTTGAAAACTGGAATGTTTTTCCGAGTCATAACTCTTCATTCCTGGGTTCTTTGGGGGAAAGATCTTTAGAGTCCTGGCTTCAGCAGGTGAGAACATAGGAAAGTGACCGATCTCAAGACATTTTAGTTTCTTTCTGTTTAAAACGAAGATGATCCTCTTTACCCCAGAAGACACTTAAAAGTAATAGAAGGTAAAACTCATGGTGGGCGTGTCAGAAATACATGTAAATGTTAGCTCTCTTTTCTGTCCTTCCTGTTCAACAGTGGGGCAACAGGATTGGCAGAGCGGGGGCATCGACCTCCATTTTCAGAAAAATAAATGGAGAGGAACATAGTTAGCAACCAGCAGAACCAGACCGCCACAGGTTCCAAATTTCCCTTGTTCAAATAAATTTGCACATTAGTATTTAATATTTCTCCACTACGAGATTTCTAGGATTGAGAGAGTGGCTTTATCAAGCAAGCCTTTTTCTCTTCTTTGTTCATATGTTAGTTAAATTAAAGCTATTTTTTTTTTATTTTTCAAATAAAACACAAAATTGTTCTGTCACTGGCAGGAAAATCTAATTATTTCCTTCCCATTATAATTCTCTAGTTTTTCAAAATCACTTTATTTTGAGTGAATAGGATAAAAAGGATGAAAAACTAGGATTTTTATGATTAGGTGAAAGCTATTGCTCACTTTTTAGAAAAAAGCATTAAAGTGAGGTAAAAATGCTTGGTAGATTCAGGTGAGCACAGCTGATTTTAAGGTGGAATATGATGTGCTCAAATGAAAAACGAAGCCACTTATAGCGGTGATTGAAAATGCAAGCCTGGGTCATGATTTTGTTGTATGGAAGGTGCTACCGTAATCCATGCCAAAGATGCCAGCTCCTGGATAGGGGATTTTCTTGCAGGAAAGACTGGATGAGTAACATCTCTGATCTTTAATAGAGAAAAGGCGTATTTTTCACATAGAGAAAATTCCAATCACCTTGAAGATGACACTTTCTGTGGAATTGTAAACCCCATTTTCATTCTGAAATCTAAATTAAATGCCATGTAAAGTGTGCTGTTGCTAGGTTATTTAATCTGCAATTTACTGGCCTTTACCTTCCTTTAGTAGAAATTACAGCTTCTTTCTTAATAGGTAATATGCCACCTTCTAAATCCATCACCCACAAGTAATAAGTGCAGTTTAAGCATTTAAGGGAGCAATAGCTACCAAGTGCTGATAACAGACTAGAGCATTTGCCGGTGGGACCGTCAGCAGAGACGAAATGACCTGACTAAAGGGACAAATGCCCTGCCCTGGCTCACCAGCTTTGCCGGCTCACAGGTGGGCATGGGGTGAGCCCAACCAGAAAGCCCGCCTGCTCCGTGGGCCACCAACTCTCACGCCTACTACTGCATGCGAGCTAAGAGAATTTCCATTTTAGAAATACAAGGAATAATTTTATCCGTCTTGAGTCACGCATTCCTTAAAGTCAAAATAACCCTTTTATTCCTGCGATGTATGCAGTTTCAATTAATCCTTCATAAAAAAGTGGCTTAGGGATTTAAAAGAACTCTCTGTTCAACTGTGTGACTTCATGTACACCTAAAATGATTTACCTGCCATATTTTCAAACCATTAAAACAGAAAGTCCATGAAAAAACAATTTGAGTGTTAATGTGATAATTTTTAATTCAATAACAATTTTTCTTCTGAGTTTCTAATCAGGTACCCTATGCAGTGAATCTGACAGATTTGGACTTCTTTTAAACACACTGTGGACAGAATGCTTGTGTCCCCCATTAATCTCAAATCCACGTGTTGAAGCCCTGATCTCCAGTGTGGTTGCTTCTGGAACCGGGAGTCATTAGTTAAACTCAGGTTCCTGGGGTGGGGCTCTGATCTCATGGGGTCGGGGTAGGAGAAGGGTCACCCGTCTCTCCACACCCAGGACCTGAGGAAAGGCGAGCTGAGGACAGAGGACAGGGGAAAGGCGGCTTCTCCAAGACAGGAGGATAACCTGCCCCAGAAACCTTGGCAACCACACTGTCGTCTTGGATTTCCTAGCGTCTAAATCCAAACTAAATTTCTGCTGTTGAAGTCACCAATCTGTGCATTTGTCATGGTGGCCCAAGCTAACTAAATGATCGTCGCAGAATCTTTAAATAATACGCAGGAAGCATTTGCTCTCAACTGTTTTGTAGAACTAACTAGGAAACAAAATTCATCATTTTCAACAATATTTATAAAAATTGAAAAGTATGTTTTCCATTCTTTTTGTAAAAATTAGACTAATCAAATTTTTCAACTTGAGGGAATTTTTATAATATTTTCTAAAATTAAAAAAAATACTTTCTCCTCTTAAAAAACTCCTTTGTGCTTTTGGTCCTGGCTTCATTTCACATTATAATGTTTATTTATAATCTCTCTTCCTTTCTCTAATCAGGATTAAATTGGTGTTTGGCCAACCCTGCTGTTTATAAAAATTCCATGACTCACTATATATCATAATCTTAACTTTGTTCTTCTTTATAATTGATTTTCTTTGTTTGTTATTATAAAAGAAATCCAGGTTGAATGACCAAAGGTCACTCTGCAGCATTTCCTGTTTGCGAGCACAGGAAATTCAGATTATATATGCACTACGGGGGTTATGGCTGTGCTCCTGGACGCTGCTATGACTACATAACATAAACCATTCTCAACCCTAAACAGACTGTGATGTTCATTCTGACATTTTTAAATCTAAGAACTATTTCAAAAGGTGTTTTTCTCTGTACCCTCTGCATGGAGATCGCAGAAAGCAAGCTATGGAGTGACTTGATATCTACCGTTTGGTATTTAATGGTTTCTTTCATGGTCTAAGAAGTGTTTAATTGCTTGAGCATCTCATGAGTAACTAAAAGCTACTTTTTGCCTTATTGTTTACATTCTATGGATGGATTTATCAAAACACACACCACACACACCACACACCACACACACCATACACCACACACACCACACACACACACCACACACCACACAACACACTCAACACACTACACACCACACACCACACACACACCACACACACCACACACCACACACACACACACCACACACACCACACACACACACCATATACACCACACACACCACACACACACACCACACACACACCGCATACTACATACACCACGCACACACCACACACACATACCACACAATCACACCACACACAACACACAAACACACACACACACACCACACGCATCACACGCACATCTGTGGGCCTTGCCTGTTTCTCAGACTTCCTTTAAATCGGAGAGACAAATAGTGGCAGCCACACTGCTAAGGGCTGAATGCCAACGTGGCGGTGGGGCGGAGAGGGAAGGGGGCGGAGAGGGAAGGGGTGCATTTGCAGCTCTCCTGAATGGCAGCGCCCACAGGGACACAGAGTCACTTCCGAGAACAGGATCCAGGGAGAAGGTGAAGGACAGAGTCCCACCCTCACCTTAGGGGAGGCAGGCTCTGTCACCTCTCCCAGCGCAGCCAGGCTCGCCTTCCCGGGGGAGTCACAGGTGCAGCTCCGCAGCTTTCTGCCGGGCCCTGCTTCTGCTCACTGCCAGGTGACGTCTTGGGCCTCCTCCTGTAATGCCACCTCCTGTGGACCCTGGAGCCTTACCCAGAGCTGCTGCATGGTGGCAGGAAGGAGCCACCACTCTAGCTGTGCTGTGTCTGGGCCCAGACGTCCCCACTCAAGGGAGCTCAAGTCCCTGCTGAACTCCTCCAGTCACACCGCGAAAGCCAGCCGTGACCTGGCGTTGTGTCCCCAGCAAAGCACTCAGAATCACACTTTCTCGCTACTGATAAGCAAGGAGCGATCAAATAATGCATATCATTTATTTTATTCTGACACCTGTGGTTGATCCCTGTCCCCAGATTCCCCTGGTATCCGGGAAGACCAGGGAGCAAGGCAGCGCCTCGGCTGTGGGTGTCAGTTCCTGTCTTTGGACCCGGCTTCGTCTTCCTTTCCTTCATGCCCACCTCCTTCCAGCTCCAGCTCGCTGAGGACTCCCTGAGCCCCATGTTGGAATGCGCCGCTTTGGGTTTCACGGTGGTTCGCCTTACTTGGTCAGTTGAAGCCACACTCAGGATCTGGCCAAAAATACTGATTCTTTCTTCCCACCGGTCCTTGTTCGTCCTCTCACCTTCTCCCCCTTTCCTCCTTTAAGATATTCCCGGGTCTCCACTCTGTGCCAGTAATTGTGCACTGGGAATGGGGTTACCGTGCTGAGCACAATGTACACTTCCTGACCATCCCACAGGAGATAACCCCCTAACCAGGAAAAGAGCGAGGGAAGAGAAAGACCAAGGGGCTTTACCTATAAAGTCACCCATGAGGAGGAAGGCTTGAGCTGAGAACTGAAGCCTGGACATCAGAGAGAACCAGACAGCTCCAGGGAAGGGCGTCCCAGATGGAAGGTTCAGGTGCTGTCTGCAGAACACACAGTGCCAGAGTGGCCAAAGAGGAGAGGGAGGTGGCTGTCCAGGAGAGGAGAGGGAGGCGGCTATCTATGAGAGGAGGGCCCTGGAGGTGGCCTTCCACAAGAGGGGAGCCCTGGGGGCAGCTGTCCACGAGAGGGGATCCCTGGAGGCACAAGACATTAGGGCCAAGTTAGGATTTGGGATTTTATTCATAGTGGGATTTTTTTCAGTGGTGAGCGAGAAGGAGTCGAGTCAGGAAGGCCATTCCGGAAGGGATTGTGTCAATACAGCTCCACAGGATTCTGAGTGGGACAGAGCAGGGTTGTGGAAATGGAAAGAGACAAGCAGAAGAGGACGGCAATAGTGTGATACGGTGTTCCTGGGAGGTATGGTTGGCAATCACTGAACTGGATGTGAGAAAGAGCACTTCAGTTCTTTCCTCCGTGAACAGACAAGTGGACAGAACCAAAGCTTCCTGAGGTTCAGAAGGCTAGGCAGGATCAGAAGCTGAGGGAAGAAGGTCAACGGGAGTATATTTTAGTTGAGCTGTTTGCGAACCAAGATATTAGGAAGGTTGTTGGATAAATGCACCAGAGTTCACGAGGAGAGGCAGCTGGGACGTATCTTCATTCAGTGCAGTAGGAAGATGTTGGCATGGATGAAGTTTCATAGGACAAAAGTGGATTTAAAACTTCATATACTCCCAAACGGGGTAGGACAGGACCGCAATCCCAGCAACCGAGGAGCCTGGGGCAGGAAGATCTCAAGTTCAAGGACAAACCCAGCACTTCGTGAACCCCTGTCTCAAAACCAAGAATAGAAAGGGTTGGGAATGCAGCTCAGCAGTACAGTGCCCCTGGTTTCAAGCCCCTGTATCAAAAAATAAAAACTCTTCCTATACCAAACTCCCAGGAACATCAACCTTTCCAGAGCCTGCAGGGGAGTGGCGGTTAGGTCACCAGGTAGGAGAGTGGATTTTGTGGAAGGAAGCTGACAATGGCTTTCTTCCGCAGGAAGAAGGCAAAATGTCTGTTGCCCAGAGTGGAAGGTGATTGTGCTCACCTTCCGTGTCATTTGCTTTACCTTGTTCTCTATGGTGGGCTCAGCTTTGAGGGCTTCTCCCTGATGTCCTGCCTGTCGCCTTTCAGTGCCTTCCGCATTCCTGGCTGCTCCACCTCCGTCCCTTCCCTGCCCCCTTTCCTCAGAAGCCCCAGGCACAAACTCCCCAGCTCCCTGCTGTCCTGACCCCACACTCTGTCATCTGCACAGGTCTTCCCATGGCTCCACGTGTCACCCTTCCTCCTCTGTATGTCCCCTGCAGTCACTGCCCTTCCAGCAAGGTTGGAAACTCCCCTCTGGCCTTGCTGTCTGTCTAGGTCTGCTGAAGCTCCTTCCACCCCAAGGCCTTACTGGTTCCACCTGCTCTGGAGGTGAAACAACTTCCCTCCCTCACCCAGGGCACTTCCTAGGGATGTTAGGGCTCACGTAGTCTCTGATTCTCTCCTGTAAACCCTGCCACCAGAGTACTGGGATCCTTGGACCCCACAGTAGCGGTACCACTGTGTCACTTTTAACCACGGAATTCAAAGCTCTCTATCGGTACGTGGTCACAACTTCTTGATCATCACATGCTCCTCACTAGTGACACAGGTAAATGGTTCCACTATTATTTGGGGAATTAATAAATATGTTTTAGAACAGTATTATAATTTATTTATTTATTTATTTATTTTTTTAAAGAAAGAGGGACAGTGAGAGAGAGAGAGAAAGAGAGAAACAACTTTATTTAGTTTTTCACATGGCCTTAGTTGCTCCACACTCAGTTGTGTACGTGGTGCTGGGGTTTGAACCCGGGTCCTCATGCTTGCAAGGCAAGCGCCGAAACCACTGAGTCACTGCTCCAGCCCGAGAATAGTATTATAATTTGGAAAGGACTATTCTTAATATAGAATTTGACTTCATAAGTATTGAAGATTATACTTCTCCAAGAGAATCCCACTTCCAACAGTAAATGTAACAGGAATAGGCTCTGCAGGCTGAACCTACAAAATTCCTCAGAGAAAACACCCACATAACTTTGTTCCAAATTAAGGCAATATATTAAAATGCCAAAGGCCTTGTGCTGACCTCTCAGTGATAGATAACCCACTAACACACAGGTAATTAAATTAGGATCCTAGATTCTGTCTAAAGAATCAGTGCAAAATTGGCTTTTGCCAAGTAATGAGCATTCTGCATTTTCCACCCATTTTAAAAACCAGCTTTTCATGACTCCTTAAAATAAACAGGGGCAGGCAGGCCCACTGGCAACCTCACACTGGAAGTGCTGCCATCCAGGATCCACACTGTGAGGACAACATTCCAGGGTATAGTGATCATATTCACCCACTGAATATTTTGACCACCTCAGTGGAAATAATCTTCCCAAATTTTAAAAGTACTTTTTTGTTTGTTGGCTCATTTTTTGTTGTTCACTTTTCATTTGCTTTGCTGAGTTCAGGTTTTGCTTTGTATGTGTTCTTGCAGAGCTGCTTGGTTAGTAGACATATATAAATATTCATCCTTGCCTCCTTCCCTTTTCCTTCCTTTTTTATCTTTGTACCGTCAATCTCCACACCTTCTCTACCTTCCATTTACTCATGCTCTGTAATTTCAGTCCTCTCTATACCTTCCTCTCACATGTCCTTTTTTCTCAATTGCCTGTAAGCTTATCATTTGTTAATGTTAATTGGTTTTTACAACTTGAGCCCCCACCATTAATGCCAGGTAACCATTACTACTGTGAATGTCCAACTTACTATCTGTTAATTGCTTTCAGCCTGATATAGATGGACAGTTAAATTCTGATGTTCCTGAAGGTAGTTGCTATTCCCACCATTGCTCTCACAGAGGGCAATTATCACTGTAATATTTATTGTAGGAACTAAGGAATCAGTTTAACACTGTTTATTGTAAGCATTGGTAGCTCATTTTGCTTGATTTCCTATATCTCGTGAAATACTGGAAATCTTAAGGGGACACTCATACTCCACAGGCTAGGACCTCTGTCACTGATCTCAATTTTCTCAACAGTAACCCATAAGGGACATAAACTCTAATCTGTCAACAAGGACTCTTGAAGCAATAATCAGAGAGGGATCTCAAGCCCCATCCCCTGAAACAGACCCTTATATTAAATCCAGTGAAAAATCTCAGAACAAACAAGATAATCATATACAAAAGCTCACATACAAAATAAGGAGAAAAGAATCCACTTCAATTTAAGGAGTAATAAGTCCTTCATAAATGATGAAACAGGAAAATAAACTTCCCCCCAAATCTACAACTCCCCAACTAATAAGTCCATTAACAGTGAGCTGGATGAAACCCAAGACAAATATAACAACAATCTGGTTATTAAAATGATCAAAGGATTAAAAGAAAATTTAAGGAAGGAAACAACAGAATAATCACAGGAGCTAAAAGACCATTTTAACAACAACAACAACAACAACAAATGGTTATACTTAAAAAATAACAGCAGAGCTAGATTTGAGGGACACAGTCAGCTAAATTAAAACCTCACTTGAGCATTGTAATGACATATTTAAAAAAGTAGAGAATAGAAATAAAATTTTTGAAGAAAGAACTTTAGATAATGATGACAGGCTGTGTAATCTTGAGCATATAGAGATCAGTAAAGAAAAAAATTGATAGAATATGATCAGAATCTTCAGGACCTCTGGGATGAAATCAAAAGACCAAACTTAGAGTTATGGGAATAGAAGAAAACATCAACCTACAAACTAAAGGCATAAAGAATATTCTCAATGAGATAGTCTAAGAAAAAATTTCCCATATCAGAAATGAGAAAGACATGCACATTCAGGAAGTATATAGGACCCCAAATAGACCTAACCAAATGAGAAATTTACTGACAAACATATTGAAACTGCATAAAAGAGAAAATAAGTAAAGATTATTAAAAGCTGCAAGAGATAAACACCAAGTCATATTCAGAGGCAAACCAATAAAGATCTCTTCTGATTTCTCAGCTCAGACCTTAAACTGAGAAACACCTGGCATGAGATATTTGAAATCTCTAAGAAAAGCTGTCAGCTGAGGTTACTCTAAACAGCAAAATTCAGTTTCAAATTTGAGGAGGAAAAACATTCTACAACAAGAATAAACTAGCAGCATTCATGAACACAAAGCCATCACTACAAAGAATATACAAAGACAAACTTCAAATAGAACTTAATAAATTTTCATCATCTAATGAAGCATGATTTTTCCATGCCTGTAGTAAAGTGTTCTTTATTCACAGGGGCTCAGAAGCACCTTTTCCTATGTGGCGAGAGAAGGACTGAAACATGGCTGGGGAGACAGTTGCGTGTTTTATGCCTGTTTCTGCCACTAATAGTTCTAGCAAATTCCTCCTCCTTTTTAAGTCTCATTTTGTCACCTCGACAATGAGGGCATTGACTAACAATCTCAATTTGCTTCTTCTTCTCTATTCACGTAAAGTAATAAGATAGGTGTCGGCTTAGGCGGAGCACACGGCAGCTCTTTACAAAACCCGTCTTGTGTTGGGGAACAGCAACTGTACAGAAGCTGTCTGCTGTGCAACAGGGTCTGAGGGTGACACACCTTCTCCCTGAACTGGCATCTAGAACTCAAATTCGGGAACTAAAAGACAATGTCCCCATAGCTATAAGAGAACTTAAAATAATGGGACTATTTTCTCCTTGAAACTTATTCAAAGGCTGCCGTAGGTTCTGCTAACAAATCATGCAGGTAGGGAATGAAAATTCCCTCTGTGGAGAACTTGAGGGGCAGGGAAGCAGCTGATTGAGACTTAAGGATGTAAACAAATACATGCTAGCAGAGAAGAGAATGGTGATTATCAAGGACTTGGGCCCAAAGAGTGGGAAGATGTTGGTCAAAGGATACAAAATTTCAGTTAGACAGGAGGAATAAGTTCAAAATCTCTTGTACAGCATGGTGACTGTAGTTAATAGCAATGTATTGTACCCTTGAAAATTGCTAACATTTTATGTGTTCTCACTACAAAATATACATGAGGTAACTCATGTTAATTAGCTCAGAGCCATTTTATAATGTACACATATTTCAAAACAAGTTGTGTAAAATAAATATGTGGTATTTTGTTATTTAAAACTAATAAAGAAATGAACATGATTTGGGGGTACGTTTGTCTCTCTTAGGTTTAGCAGGAGGAAGAGGAAATACTTCTAAGCATTTCGGGAGAGCTGCCCTACTGAACAAGGTCATCTGCTGTTATCATTTGAATACGATGAATCCCAAAGGTAGCAGTGACCAGAGGTGTGCTTTGGGGAGCCAATTGACCATAAGGGCACTGACCTCATGGTGGATTAATCCACTAATAGCTGAGAGGACTACAGGATGTGGTGGAAACTGGGCAGGCATGATATGGCCTGGGGGTGAAGGTCCCTGGGTATGTGACCTTGGAAACTCTATCCTTCTCCTGTTCCTCCTCTCTCTGCCTCCTGGTGGCTGTGAGTTAAGTGGTTTCCTCTGACATACTCTTCTACAAGATGTCCTGCTTCATCTCAGGTCTAAAGCCGCAGAGTCTGCCCACCAGGGATTAAAATCGCTGAAACCATGAACCAAAGGATCAAGGCCATCTTTGCTCCTGGACGTTGTTATTGTCATATATTTGGGTCATGGTGGCGGAAGCTGACTGACACACCTTCCATAATAGAATGTGAGTGTCCCTTTCCTCTGTCAGAGGGCTCATGGTGGAGTTGTTAACTGGCCTGTTAGTCATCATGTGGTTGGAAAGGTGTAGAATGGTTAGGCATGCATCTCCTGGAGTATGGGGACATGTGTGTCTCCAGAAGGTGGCACCTGCTTCTGGCTAGCAACCTCTGAAAGGTCAGGAATTCTGGGACAGTCCAAACAAGCAAGACAAGAAGAAGCCATGGATCCTTATGCCTTGGAAGAAGGTGGGACAAGGTCCTGCAAGGTCTCCGAGGCTAGTGGTAGAGGTGTCAGAAGACCTTCCATCTTCCACAGCCCTAAGGCAGTGCTGAGGGCTGGAGGCAGCTCCAGGTAAGGGGCTGGCCCTTTTAGGAGCTGAGGGAGACTGATCTTTTCTCTGGGCTGGTCCATAGCAACCAAGAAGACTGGAGTGAGTTAAACATCTCTGGAGAACACCACGCACAAAGCAAGTACCAGTGGTTTTTAACCCTGACTGCACTAAAATTGCTAGTGAGTCTTTTTAAAAATCAAGTATTCTAACTTAATTGTTCTGGGATGAGATTCCAGGCATGAGGATTCTCTGAAAGCTCTGCTGGTGACCCAGCGTGAAGTCTGCGTGGAGAACTAGTGACTATAGGGAACCTATCCCATGGTGCAGAGCCTGGAGTAGTGGATGGACTGGAGGTGAGACCCAGGAGCTGCTTGCACCAGCTGCACACAGCCCTTCCTTCAAAGTCTCCTGTGAGAGCTCCTGTCCTTCTCCTCGCTCCAATCTGTGGATAGCTTAGATGCAGACAGGCAAGAGACCAGACCATGTACCCAGCTAAATTGCACCAAATATTTAATAAGTAAATTTAACAGATAGTGCTGGGGTCCACCCTTATGAGGTGGGGCATGAAGGTTACGGAACCGGAAGGTTATGGAAATCACACTGAAAGCCACATCATGTTCCTAGTTCCTACATATCAATCTATTCCAAAGCAAACAGCTCAAATCTATAGCCACTTAAAATCGTCCATGCTTCTCTGGACCAAGAACTCACTTGGGGTATTTGCCCACGTGGTGTCCACATGTGCCATTTCCGGGTGCTCAGCAGATGGGTGAGCTGGTCAGGAGGGTCCAGGATCCTTCACTCACAGGAAAGATGAGCTCATTCAGAGTCTACACAGGGCCTCTCCAGCTTGGTCCCTGAGGGAACCACACTGCTTCCATGGCACACGGAGCACACAGAGACAACAGACAGGGGGCTGGGGAAGAGGTGCAAGGCGCCCTGTGACTGCCTTGTAGCATTCCCTCTGCCAGATTCCATTTGCCAAGCCAGCCCTGAAGGCACGTAGTGGGTATCTCCATGCGAAACAGTGGGTCTTTCTGCTCTGTGATCACAGAGGGGGCACATCTAACCTTAAACAAGTCGTCTGTTCTGTGAGTGCCTAGATCTGGCCTGGGATTTGGGTTGCTAATGTGGAAACCCTCCCCACTGTTTGCATAGAGGACCAGAGAGGATCTAGGCTGAATTGTTTATCCTGCAGAAGGGATGCCAAGGCCCAGGCATTACTGGAATAAAGTCACCACTGGAAATGATTTTGGTTATGACTATGTTGGCTGACCTCTGGCACAAATACCTTGGCTTTTGAGCTACTAGTGGAATAGTTGTGACCATTGCGTGGACACACGGCAGAGCCTGGGGGGCTGTCAGAGAGCGGCCTGCATTCTGTCATTTCCTTGCAACTGCTTCTGGGAGGACAGACAAAAGCACACCTTGCTTCTTCAATAATCCGGGCAATAATAGCATCCGAACACCTGTCCTTATTCATCTCGTGCGTCTAAACACCTTAAGGTGAAACAGCACCACCAAAACCAACCCAGTGGGTAGCACTGCTCGAGAAGGGAGCTGTAGCAATAACGTCTTCTGCTTCTAAAGGTGACTGACGGGGAAAAGATAAAAGCCTTAAGGGCACTCTTGGGGTGGCTTTAATAATTAAAGTGTTGGGATAATGTCCAGTGAAGTTTTGCTGTGAGTCACATCCTGGGCAAGAAAAGGTGACAAAAGTTGTAGGAGCGTCATCCAAGCGCCTGGTTGATTGGATTAGAAACAGGGAGGAAGGAAGCTGATATTGAACTAAAAAGACAGTGGAAGCCATGAGACAAGTAGAGGACAAAAACAGTGAATGCTTGGAGCTTTGGCAGCTGCTGTGGTGCAAGTGGCCCAGCTGGCTTGGAGACCGCGCTGGCTGAGATGCAAGGATGTGCTCCTGTGGGGTGTGGGCCCCGCGCTAAATGGAGATATGGAGATTGCATCTCAGAGCAGAGAGAGGCGAATGTCACACACCTGCTGCAAATGGGCCACCAGAGAGGCCGTGGGAAGTATATGTCCTGGTCTTGAGCTGGTGCGTTTAGGTGTGGATCATTGACACACAGAGAAAGAGCAGCACCTGGCAGATTTATAGGGGCCGGGTGCGATGGAGCCCCCACTCCTGCAGGCCCACAGCAACATCTGGCCTGAAGCAATGAGAGGCATCAGGGCCGCCGTGGGCACCATCTTTCAGTTCTCCTGACAGAGGCAGCGCTGGGCCACTGCTTTCACATGATCTAAAACATACTCAAGGCAGCCGAGCTCTGGGTTCAGCCTGGTGAGAATAGAAACCTTGACTCAGCCCTCAGCTCCAGAACCAATGTTTACGTTAATGTAGAATTTATGGTCAGCATTTTCAATAGGGTCTAAATTAATTAACAGCAGTCATCTCTAATCATAGGACAACTAATGAACGGCTCGTACGATTTAGCTGTGGATTTGTCTCAGGCTGAGAGACAGGAGCTGTGGCACATGTGAAGATACTGCAGCTGGCCACTGGATGGTCCATTAGGTCCAGATCAATTTTTCTTGGAGCTTCTTATTCTCTAACTGCTGGACCACAGAGAATTCATCAGCCCTAATGCTATGCTAATTAAAGAGTTCTTTTTGCCTAATTCCTGAAGGCCTCTTTTTTTGGCACTGAGACCCTACCTATTTCCAGCACCTTGTGTAGTGGCCTGATTGGAATTTGAATTACTTATGACACAGGGATATTTCCCAACATGATTTTTTCTACCTTGAATGCTGCAAACTAATTTTAGTATCACAGAATACTGGCTTCCATACTAAGGGCTTTGAATTTGAACGAATGCAAATGCAATATGTGAATCTGATGCTACTATAATCCATCAAAAGAATTTTCTTAATCTTAAATAAAATGTGCTAAGAGCCAAATATTTCACTGGGCAAATTCTGTTCCTAAAAGAAGAAAGACACAAAGCCCTGATACAAGTGCATCATTTAAATATATAATAAGTCAAATTGCCAAAAATGCACAAAATCAAAGGGTGTATTTTCATTTTTAAAAAACCCAGAAAAATGTCTCCTCAAAAAGTGGAAGAGAAAAGCTGTGAAATGCAGGAGTTTCATTTCAAATTCTGATACTTCTTGGTAGTGGTTTCCTTTTCAGACTCTAGAGAAATGAGTTCACATTTGAGATTCTCTTTCCCCTTTCAGCAAATAGTGAGGGAAGAGCTTTGGCAATGGAGGGGGTGGAGACCATGTCGCTCTTCTTCCGCATGACCATTGTGTGTGCATTATTATGTGTTGCTCTCTTTGCACGCAGCTGTGCTGACTTTTACATTACACACTGCAGAATAAACCCAGGAGGAATGTGCATGCAGCTCCTGATGCAGGGCAGGTGAGCCCAGAAGCATGCACACATGAATTATGGTGACTCAGATATAAAATTTATGATAGAACATTGGCAGATGTAAAATTTGCTCAGTCAAAAATAAGTACAGCTTTTGCCAAGACTGTCCCCAAAGTTCCTCTTTATGTCTGAGAACCAAAAGTTTAACGGCATTCTCTTCTACACAAATCACTGTCATTTGCGAAAATAAAATTTTTGATCAAAGCAGACATGTTTTCATTAACTAGTAATCTATTCAAGTTCTCAGGGTACAACTGCTTAGTGCAGAAACAAAGGCTACACAACAACATATAAAGAAAGTTTAAACACAGAGGTATTGGAGAACATCAAGAAACTTAGAGAATTTCCAGATTTACTACCAATTATTTATACATAACCAAAGAAAGGAGTAGTTACAAATGAGAACTAAGAACATTATGTAGAGTTCCATGGTCAGCAAAAGGAATGTTGGTGATAAAATTCAAGATTGTCACTTTAAATCAAATAATTTCTGTAATAGATCTATAACAAATCTATAGTATCCAAAATTAGTTTCAGAATATTATGCTTTTACCATGTCTCATTTTGTGTATTTGTATACGTATAATATTTTGGTAGGACTTTAAATATACATCCTATGGAAAGTTTTCATGAAGACATCATTTTACCTTCACAAAAATTTTGTGCGTTCAGTGTTGATTTACTTAGCATTCTTGTTGCTGTGATCAAAAGAACTGACTACAACAATTACAAGAGGAAAGCTTTACTCTGGGCCTCAGTATCACAGGTCTCAGTCGACAGGTGGTTGACTCCAAAGCTCTGGGCCTGCGGTGAGGCAGAACGTCACAGTGGAAGGGTGTGGCGGAGGAAAGCAACGTACACCATGGCAGCCAGAGAGGAGAGAGACTTCTCCTCTCATCAAGGACAAAGTGTACACCCCATAGGCACTCCCCCACGTCCCAACTCTTTCAACCACACCCTACCTGCCATCCATTACCACCCAGCTAATCCATATCGGTGGATTAATCCACTATTAGGGTTAGGATCCCATAACCCAGTCATTTCACCTCTAAACTTTCCTGCATTGTCTCACACATGAAGTTTCCGGGGACACCTCATATCAAGACCATAACAAGTGTCAGTCATTACTATTCTCAACATACAAATAAGCCAGAGCCTAGTGACCCACGAAACTCATGCAACATTTTACAGGAAGTTAAATTCAGGAAGAGTCATAAATCTGAGCACTGTAACTAAGCATACCAATGTATAGCAGCTGAAGTTTTATAATTCTGCATTTTTAAAATCAGCTGTGCAATTGACTCTAAATTGAGCTTCTTCCAGTTGGACTGATTGCCACAGTGCATAATTTTTCAAATCTATAAATTGTTTTCTAACTTTACTATAAAACCCTTTGTTTTCATATCACTGTCTAAAACTATTGCAATTTTGGCAGTGGTATTAGATGCAAAATGGACAAGATCCCTTAGGTATCACAATAATAGCTATCAATCAAGTGTTTAAAAATAAATATTATCTTTGAAAACATATCTGGTGTTTAAGTCTTTTGTAATACTTATGGAAAGGAGTATTGATTTCCAAAGCTGCTTGCACTGGAAATCAACCAAAGCTCGCTCTGACCCAGGGCGGTTTCATTCACTGTGTGTGTGTGTACCAGCTCTCTGTCCTTTGAAAACGTCCTTCCCACCCCTGGGGCATCTGCGATCATGTTCCACAGAATGGTGACTCCTGGGAGCAGCTGCGTGCACCATGTGGGACGAGCTCCCTTTAGAGCACTCAGGGAAGCCTCATTTTTGTGTTTCTGCTTCTCCCATTTCAGTCACCCCTGTTCAGTGTCTGCCAGGACTTCCTCTTCCTTTTCCTTTAATCCACCCCTTTCTTTTCTCTGTGACTTTCAGTGGAAGAATGACAGCAGCCATTGCAACACCTCAGAGTTCCTGAAAACAGACATGCTATAAGTGGGGGTGGTGAGAAAGAGGCAAATATGAATTTTTTTCAAAGAAAAGTTTTCTCGGTCTGGGATCTTCTGGTGATTTGCCTTAAAATTCTCAAAAACCAGATTAGCAATCTTTATGTTCACCAAAGTCACCTTGTTTGCACCAAGGTTTGAAAGTCCATCTTATGGAATAGTGTCCCTAAACATTTTTAAAATTCATGTTCCTTTTAAATGTGTATTTAAAAATTTTTACAAAGGGTACAGATGTTGGATCACTTTACTATGTTTTTAAAAATACCACAAAAGACCCTTGCAAACATTTAAAACAAGTAGCACAAATTTTGTGAACATGCTGAAAATGGTTGTGAGGTCTGCCTTCCTGTGTCATGTCAGGAACGTCATGGTTCACGAGGTCACAGACGCTAGTAGCTTATGGCATAAGATGCACCAAGGTTCTACCACTGTTGATGATCGTGGTTGTCAATTCCCATTCTACTTGGGTCAGTATTTTTTTGGCTGATTCTTTGTGATCTGATAAAGACAGCGTTGACCCTATGTTTAACATCCCTGTGGAGCTGATGAAGGTTCCTGTAAATGCAGTAGATCAGTCTGCCTTTTCTGTGTTGTCTATCTCTAGTAATCACTCAAATCAGAGCCTGTCTTTTGGAATGGGTGCCAGGTGGCCACTAGACAGGAAGCTGCCCCTGAGCTGCACCCGTGCCTCCTGGTGCAGCCTTAGACAGTTGCCTTTGGGCTCATGTTCCCTGGTGTGTTTTCAGGAATCTCCTTTGACTACTAATGACTTTGTAGGATCAGTTTGATTAACACGGGGTCACAAAAGCTCTTAAATATTTTTAAGTGATCCAACCAAAACCATAAACTTTGAGGAAACAAACAAATGTGGCAACTGTGCCCTAGAAAGTCCCTGGCATTGTCACTGTGGACCTCCTGCACCAGGAGTGGCCTGAGCCCACACGGAGACCAGATGTGTGCATGGGTGGCAGCCTGTGCTTCACAGGACAGTGCTGCGTGCCACGTGACTTAGATTTCAGGCAAAATATGGAGAGCCTTCCTGCTTCTTCCTCACCAGTGGGTCACCTTGGCTCTCTCTGGACTGAGTTAATAACTGCACTCTGTAGTCCACCAGGTTTCGGAGATAAGGAACCTGGACCAGTCTTGTCCACTTCGCTATTTTAAAAACAGAGAAAAGAGGGTGTTAGAGGTACAGACACATAATGAGGGTTTAATAGGAATACTTGAGAAAACTGGAGAGATCACACCTGCAACTGTGTTCAAGTCGAGAGAAGTATATTCTTTTCCATTTCTCAGTTATAAGAAATTCAACGTCATTTCTTTAGGTGGCCTGGAGCAATGAACTGACTTGCATTTAAATTAGAAATCTGCAACGTGTTTACACTCCTCATGCATCTTACATCAGTGACGCTGCACTGGTATGTATTATTTTGATTTAAATATATCTCAAATGTTGTAGAAACTACATTAAGTAGGGAACTACTATTTCAAAAAGAACAAGACAGATGTTTTATTAGAACTGCAAAAATGGCTGTAAACTCCTTTTGATTGCTGTTTCAAATGCAATTATCTGGCTTGCTAGCTAGTGAGCAGATTCTAAAATATAATATTCCCACAGGAATGATGCAGGAAGTTGTACTTAATTTTCTCTGTGGTTTCAAAGGCCAGAAAAAACAGTGAAAAGGGGTATCAGTGGTTAAGATGAAATAAGTAACTGATGACTTAAAAAGTATTTATTGTGTGTATATAGATAACACAGTAGGTAAAATATGTACTTCCCTTGTAGATGATAACTTACAAAGTATAAACCAATATTTTGCATAGATAAGCTATTTTAATGATGCAAATTGTGCAATATATATGCATACTTTTCTGCACCCAAATTGAATGTTTAAATAGGTAACAAACTGATCACCTTATGATATATCCAAATTCCTGTTATAAAATATATTCCTATTAATGGTAATTTTCATGCTAATTAGCATTTTTGCACTTCTTCAATATGCATAAATTAACATAAATATCTGACTATATGTCTAGCTTATATGTGAAAAATGCTTTAAAAGCTAAGAAAAACCTATAGCGTTTAGTGTTGAAGGAAGGACTGTTTCATATTTGTAAAAACATCATTTCTGTAATAAGACTTTATTACATAATGTTTGTTCAATGAAGTGTTTGCTGAAACTCTTTGCCAGTTACTAGTGTTGCTCATTAATAATCCTTAGAAATTGATTAATAAGTAAAACTGGAAATTTTCTCTAATTTTGATCCTTCTTTAAGGAAATACTCTGAGCACTCCGCTATCATCTGGGCCTCTGGGCCCCTTGTATAGATACAACATTATATATATATATATATCTAGATGTTTACGTGTGTGTGTGTGTATATATATATATACACACACACACGTAAACATCTAGATGTTCATGTGCCCCTTTGTTCTGTGAAAATGACAGAGGTGTGAGTGGTTTGCAATTAGTAACAGGTGTTCAGCTGCCAGTGGTCAGCACGGGGCTGGGAGGGGAGCTCCAGGTCAAGGTGGTGCCTTCAGGATGCTCAGAGTTTCTCCTGCGGCTTCCTGGGTGCCTCTTGTCCAAAGCAGGCTCCTACTCTGAAGAGCACTCTTGCCTTCGGGGTGAGGGATCCTGACATTGGCAGAAGGTAACTGTACGCACTCAACTTAGAAGCACACATGGGTTCAGCAGGTGGCACAGACCTTGCTGTTCTGTCAGATTTCCTTAGTCTGCCATTCTCTTTGTGTGTGTTAGGGCAAGACCTGCTCAGTTATCTGACTTCTGTCGTGACTGGGGTGGTCTAAGACTGGGATGCAGTCACAGCCAGTCTCTGCTCCTGGGCTGTTCCTAACAGCAAACACTTCCATTGTTCTAACACAGTCCTAATTTATAGGGAACATTGCTGAAGAGTGACTATCGATCATCAGACAATCCTTTTTAATGTTTTCTACTGTTATAATTTGTGTTTTACTTATATTTTATATGTCCTGGTGCTGTGTTGTATACTTGTTTTATGCATGTCTTACAAACATTCTCCTTCTTTCCTTAGGTCTTTAGAGAGTATAATTATAATGAAATAGGAAGAGATAATGTCCAATATTTTCTCAGCACAGAGGATAAACATCAGGCCGTAGAAGGAAACTAATATTTTCAGTGTGTGATACAGAGTTGGGCAATTCTCTAAATTGCAACTTTATGTCTAACACTAATACTCTGAAGGAGGCTCTTGTATCTTTATTTTTGCAAATTAGAAGTTGGAGATATGAAGCAGAAAACATAACAGAAGCAAGTTGTTCAAGCTGGTGAGCACCATTTGTTTCCACCCCTGTGACCCAAGGACCTGACAATGAGTTTAGGGAGGAAGGGTTGATTTTGAGGGCTCCTGGTTACAGAGGTCTTAGTCCTGGGAAAGCTGGCTCCATTGCTCCAGGCTTGAGGTGAGGCTGAACGTCATGGCAGCTGAGGGAGCAGAAAGCTGAAGGTGTCACATCTGGAAGGAGAGCAGAGTGAGAAACTGCACCCAGATACAGAATATATGCCCAAAGGCACGCCCCACAATGACCCCCTCCTCCAGCCACACCCTGCCAGCCTACAGTGGCCAGATTAACTCACAGATTAGGCTAAGCCCTTCCAACCCATCACTTCCCCTCAGCCTTCCCGATCTGTCGCATGTGAGCTTTGGGGCGGGGGACACCTTACCTTCAAACCATTAGTAAAGTTTAAACTACAAATCCTTTACTTCAGATTTTGAGGTCTGTTTTACTATCCTTTAACATATCTGCTCAGGAGGTGTTTGGATCATTTTAAAGGTAGTTTTAATGCATCTCAGTCATTGTTTAATAAGCTTATTACTTGTAATACTTTACTAAAACTTAAGTTTCTAAGTTTCAAATTTAAGAATGCCACTTACACATTTTGCCATGGCTTAATATTAACTTCTAAGTTGCTGTCATTACTCTTTGCAGTGGTGGTGGCCGTGTGTGTGTGTGTGTGTGCGCGCGCGTGCGTACGCGCTTGCTTATCAATTTTGTTTGAAATAAGCATTTGTCCTGCATTGACGCTTCCACGTCATGTGCACATTTCTCTTGATTCTGGTGAATGCACTTGTTCAGGCAGCCTCTTCTGATATAAACACTCACGTACTGAGTGTTTGTTTGGTACTGAGGGCTCAGCTGGAGGCAGAGCTGATCCAATTTTGACATTGGCTGTTGAAAGCAGATGCTTCATTTCCTCTCCATGAATACAGTGATTGACACATCAGCGGGAGGACTGCATCTTTTCTGTTCAGCTTACTACTGGATGTGTAAGAAGAGGTGCATTGGAGGGGGTATTATTTATTTATACTAATACACAATGCATGAATCCTAGCAGGGCTTATTTTTTGCTTACATCAGGTAGAGGAGTGATGTCTAATTCTAGATGGAATTCCAGTATGAACCTCAGAGGCTATCAGCACATTATTACTGTGTAGTCAGTACCTAATGCAGTGTAGGGAGTTTGCAACTGAGGAACTAGAAAGACGAGATTGAGAAATCAATATTTTTTGCAGTGCAGCCAATCAAAACAAAATATTGAATTAGGTAATAAAATGCTTCATGGACTTTTTTTTTTTTTAAGAGACAGGGAGATTAGAGAGAGAGAAAGATAGAAACAACTTTTTATTTTTAGTTTTTCATTTGATTTTCATGCTGCAACACTTAGTTGTGTGTGTGGTTCTGGGGATTGAACCCAGTCTCCATGCATGCCCGGCAGTGCAATATGGTTAAGCCACCGCTCCAGCCCTTTACAGAATTTTTCTACATGTGTATTTTAAAGAAAATCACTCAACTACTCTGAAGAAAGCATTTCTGATTTTAAGACACTGGTATGGTAGGTATATGTCTACTTTTCAGGAAGGTAAATTTGTGGTCAGTGGAGAACATAAATGAATCAGCCTTTTCATAAACTGAAAGGTGAAATGGAATGACACACCATTTGAGATGGCAGGAAGTTTTGGTAAGAACACAGCACAGGAATCAAAGTAAAATATTCATAACTACCCAACAATTGCCAACTTATCTGAGCTTTACATTCTGTGTATGAAAACCTGATATTATAAAATATGATAAATAAGGTAGGGACTTCTGGCTATAAAAGCATGAAACCAATGGTATAAAAAAAGAGTAAAACTGTCAAATCAGCAATCATAGGGTCATACGGTTCTATAAATTAAGCCAGATAACACATTAATAATCTTGTTTATGTGTGTGTGTGTGTGTGTGTGTATGTGTGTATGTGTTGGCGTGTGCATGTGTACATTGTGTGTATATTCTAGAGCTTTAACTAACAATAGTATTTAGTCTCAGGTCTTCCTGATCAGGTTTTATTCTGGGCTACCCCTGCCCCTATACCCATAAGGGAGAAGGCAAGCTCAGGAATTTCCAAGCATGCAGTTAGCCAAATAAATAAATACATAAATAAAAATAAAATAGCTGATGTGAACATAACCCTATGTTTCCATTAAAAACAGTAGTTCAGTTCACTGATTCAATGTGTGCTGTAACATTATACAGCATGACCACCATAAACAGTGAGGATTGAAAATATATGCATACATATTTGTGTGGGTGTAGGTAATGTCTCCTTCATTCTCTCCTAACTTCATTAAAAATGTGTCTTCTAAAAAGTTATAATATAAAGACTGAATTTTAGGGTTTATGGCATTCATGTAAATAGTACGCATAGATAATAAATGGACACAAGGGTGGGTAGGAAGCACAGCTACACTGGAGCAAGTTTGCTATATTTTATCAATATTTAGTAAATAATTCCACAAAATAAATGGCAATAACTTAAAATCTTACTTTATTACATTTATTGTATTAGTTTCAAGATTCACTCAGGGTCATTCCAGGTGAGGCATGGAGGTGACTCCTAGAACTTTCTTTTAATATTTTTCTATTTTAATTAACGTCAAGCTCACGAGTGGACTGAAACAATTTCAACAGTTGGTCTTGGTCTAGAATATGCAGTGCATTGATGATGTCCATTCTAGAAGCCACTTAACCATACCCAGGAAATCCTTTCATTAATTAATACTTTCAATGTCAGGGAAGGTGTGTTGGCTACACACACACACACACACACACACACACACAGACATACACATGCAGGTGCACACACATACACACAGGCATAATTTTAGCTTTTTCCTTTCTTGGTATCTTTGATCAATTTTAGTTGGGATCTTAAAAAAGATAACCAGTTACTAAGATTGAAAATGTTATCATTTATCTTCTAATCCCATAAACCCTCATGTCTGATTCAATGTGTCAGCAAAGAACCCTCATATATATGACTATTGATTTTACCAACCTATGTGATCTATATTTGCATTCTACCAAAGGCTGTAGAATAAAGAGGAAATAATCCTCTATAAAGACGCTGAAGGTCAAATTCCATTCAAAACAAACTCCATTATTTTTTAGTTTGTTTGCTTTTATTCTGTCCTATGACCTTAATTTTAGAAAGTAAATAAAGGAGAGGAGATTCTCCTGGAAACAATATATGCACTCACATATTCTCACTGCAAAAAAAGTTGAAAGGAAAATACGTACATTTTCATATTTTGATGAGAGCATTTAGATATTTTGTGTAGAGATTTTTAATTTTTAGCATATGCACACATGGTACGCCTTTTACATACAATGGACTTGGCAGTGCACTCAAAAAAGCATGATTCACTTCAAGTGGTTGAAGAAAATTCTTCCGAATCATTTACAACCAGTTATTTAAAATAATCCTGCTGTGCCTCTGAGCAGTATTAATTATTACAGGGACTGTACTGCTTTGGTGTGGGCTGTGAATGTCCCTCGAAGGCCAGTGGCTGAAGGCTTGCCTCACAGCTGCTGGCAGAAGCATCAGGAGTTGGGACCTATTGGAGGAAGAGGCTCACAAGGGAGTATGGCTGTGGAGGGTTGATTCTGTCCCCAGCTGGGGTCCCCTTACAGTCAGGTGCTTCTTCTCCCCCTCTTTCTCTCCTCCCTCTGTCTTTTTCTCCCCCTCTCCGTCTCTCCCTCTCTCTCCCTCCCTCCTTCCCAGGCTCCACAAGGTGAGCCTCTCCTCCCCACCACAGGGTGACATTCTGCCTTGCCACAAGCCCTGGCACAATGAAACAAATGACCATGGATGGAAACCTCTGAAACCATGGGCCAAGAGAGACCTTCACTCCTTTAAGCTGACGAGCTCCGCTATTTTGTTAGAGAGACAGAAAGTCAGTTACGCAAACACCAAAAATGAGGTTGGCAGAGATGAGCTTCTGTTGGGACACCAACAAAGTGACAGTAGTGCCTCCTCTGAGGACAGGAGCATGTGACATTAGCCTGTGAGCACACATGCCTTCCTCCCTCACTCTCAGTGCTGAGCCAGTGCTGCCTGGTGACACTTCTGGAAGAAAGGAGTGTCCAGTAGGGAATCTCACCAGCGATAACAGAGTGACGGGTGGGCAGGTCAGAGGGGACTGCTCCACGGAACACAGAATGGGGTGGGTGGGTCAGAGGGCACCAATCCACAGAACACAGACCCGGGTGGGCAGGTCAGAGTCATCACTCCCCAGAACACAGACTCTGGTGGGTGGGCCAGAGGGCACCAATTCACAGAACGCAGACCTGGGTGGGCAGGTCAGAGGGCACCAATCCACAGAACACAGACTCTGGTGGGTGGGTCAGAGTCATCACTCCCCATAACACAGACTCTGGTGGGCGGGTCTGAGGGCACCAATTCACAGAACACAGACCCAGGTGGGCAGGTCAGAGTCATCACTCCACAGAACACAAACTCTGTTGGGTGGGTCAGAGGGCATCACTCTACAGGACCCTGGTGGGCAGGTCAGAGGGAACCACTCCTAAGAACGGAGACCTGGGTGGGCGGGTCAGAGTGCACAGCTCCACAGAACACAAACTGGAACAAAGTAAAACACAGGAGGCTGAGGATAACTGAGGCCCTTGGAAGCAAGTTAAATATTCAAGAAAATTATGAGGTGTGAGCTAAAAAGCACCTCAAAGGGAAGATTAGAATGGAGAACAGGAATGAAATGATCAAACCTGTGTCTTTCTGAGGTTCACACTCTCAAGCTGCTAGCTCCATATCCTGTGTATTGTTTCTTTTAGCCTCTCTATTTAAGTTTTTTTTTTAAGTCTCCTTAGACCACACCATGGACTCTAAGGCAAGGGAAGTTACCATAATCCTGAAGTAATTGATCTCCAGGGAGCAGGCGAATGGTGTCCATGTGCGAGGACGGAGGGTCCTGCTGAGGACAGCAGCAGCTCTGTGGGTCACCTTGGGGTACTGTGGGGACCACTGACAGTCACACAAAGGAAACTTGTCAATAATCTAACTCTCAGTGCCTTGGACATGAGAATGGATTTGGAAACAAGGCTGTTGTCAAATAATTAGTTCAGAAATGGTCATATGGAGTGTCCTTGTATGAAGATGACCCTATGAGGCAGGTTCCCAAAGAGAGAGGCCTTGAGACAGAAGAGACAGTGATAAGATTGAGGCCTCTACAAGCCAAGGAGTGCCCAGAAGCTGGAAGAACAAGGAAGTGTTATCCCCTAGAGCCTTCAGAGGGCTTGGCTCTGCCACACCTCCATGTGGATTCCCAAACACCAGAGCTGTGAGACAGTACATTTTTGTTAGTATAAGCAACCCAGATTTGGGGTACATTGTTACAGTGGCCCTAGGAAATGGATCTATATAGCAATAGTGATGGAAGGTATAATAACGATAAAATCAAGGGTCACTAATTGACCTCACCTGCCTTACATAGTCCCTTCCTAAGAAAATTATATTAATTATAACAAAACAATAAAACAGCCACTCTTGTATTTACGTAACTTCTAATTCCTGCCATCAAAGTCTCTCTTTTGGATAGCATAAAACTTACAAAGTCAATCTTCAGAGACATTCATTAGAGAGAAAAGGAGGAAGAGGTATGAAAACAATGTACTTTTGAATAAGCTGGAATATCTTAGTACTTTCGTAACTTGGTGTTACTTTTGTGTTTGATACTCACTGGAGTGTCCAAAATGCACTGAGTTCAACGAATAGATTTTCTTCAATGAGAATACCTGCAGGTGTGGTTCAGAGATGCACAGCCAAAGCCTATCCTCTGTCTCCATTCTCAACCAGATTCCTGTGGTCTTCAACACACCTGTAGGAACAGTGGTTCCAACCTTCAGGCCACACTCTACCAAAATTCACTTTAGCTGCAATTCAGGAATTTCGCTTATTTATATTGTTAATTAACTAATCAAATATATTCAGTGTACAGCAGGTTTTGAAATAGGTGTAAATGGTGGAATGATGAAGTTGAGCAAATTACCGTGCATCACCTCATATCTTGATCCACTTTTTCGTGGTGGGAACTCTTAAAATTTCCCATTAGCAGTTTTCAAGACTTAAGGTATATTGTTATGAGATGGAGTCACCATATTGCCCAGTAGGTCTTACGTCTAAATCTTAGTACCATTTGATCAGCCTCGCCTCCTCCCGCAGGTCCTGGGACCTACCACACTACTCTCTACCATGAGATCACCTAGCTTGGTTTCACATGTAAGAGAAATCAGGTGGTATTTGTCTTTCTGGGGCTTGCTTATTGTGCTTATCCCAATGACATCCAGGTTCACGTATGTGGATTCAAATGATAGCATGGTCCTTCTTTTTGAGACTAGATATTTTTGGTTCTCTGTATATAATTTCCTTTATTATTCATCCACTGGCTATTGTGAATAACACTACAATAGACATGGAAGAGCACATATGTGTTTGACACATTGATTTCATTTGGATACATACCCAAGAGTGGGTTGCTGGACCATGTGTTAGCCCTAATTTTTAGGAACCTCCATACGTTTTTCTCTAACGCCAGCATTACCTAACATTCTTACCATGTGTTCAAGAATTCCGTTTTTGCCACATTCTCTCCAATATGTGTTACCTTCCTATTGCTGATAATGCCAAATATTTTATTGTTGGATTTTGAATGTTTCTCATGTACCTGTTGACCATTTGTATATCTGTTTTGAGAAAATCTATTTGGACTGTTAACCCACTTTTTGCCCATTTTTAAAAATTGGTTTTTGTTTGTTTATTTGCTATGGAGATGAACTCCTTATATACTTTGTTTTTTTTTAAGGAAAGGGGACAGTGAGAAAAAGAGAGAGAGATGCAATTTTTTTATTTGATTTTTCATGTGATTTTCAGTCCTCAAATGCTTCATTGTGTATGTGGTGCTGGGGTTTGAACTAGATTACTTGCACATGCCAGGAAAGCACTGTAAACACCTAGCCATGGCTCCCTAACCCCCTCCTTATATACTTTTTACACTAACCTGTTATTGGATATAGAGTTTGTAAATATTTTCTCCCAACAAAGGTTTTATCTTCACTCTGTTGATTCCTTCTTTGTGCAGAAGTTTTTTGATGAAATCCCACTTGCCTATAGGCTTAGAGGACCATGTCTAAAATATCAGGGAGTTATCCACTATATCTTCTGGTGGTTTACAGATTCAGATCTTGTATTTAAGTCCCTGGTTACTTTGAGTTCATTTTTCCATCTGGCGTGAGCAGAGGGTCTGATTTCATTCTCGTTTATGTAGGCCTGTTCTGTTTTTTAAAGGTATTATCCTTTCCCCTGTGTCTCCTTGGTACCACTAATAAAGTGTGGCCATACAAGAGTGGATTTATTTCTGGGATCTTTCTTCTGCTCCACTGACCTGTACATATTTTTTCTAGGTCATTACCAAGCTGCTGTAGTGACTGTAGATTTTTTACACTGTAGTACATTTTGAAGTCAAGAATTGGAATGCTTCCAGTATTGTTCCTTTTGTTCAAGATTTCTTTGAATGTCTTGTGTGGATCCAAATGCAGTTTACATTTGTGTTTCCTACTACTGTAAAAACTGTGATTGTTATTTTGATATAGATGGCACTGGATATGCAGATTGGTTTGGGTAATACGAAAATTTTAACAATATTACTATAAGACATGTTATACATTTTTGTTTACTTGAATCTTTCTTAATTTCTTCCATTAATATTTTATAGTTACCATTGTACAGATTTTTCACTTCCTTGGTTTAAATTTATTTCTAAGGAATTTTTTATTATTTTTTGTAGTTGTTGTAAATGGGATTGTTTTATTAATTTCTTTGTTTGGCTAGTTCAGTATTAGTGTATAGAAATGGTACTGTTTTGCTTTTTGATTTTATGTCCTACGTCTTTACTGAATTTATTAGCTCTAAAAGGTTTTCTTAGAATCTTTAGGGCTTTCTAGATGTGAGATTATTTTGTCTGCAGTAGAGACAGCTTGGCTTTCCCCTTCCAGTTTGAATGCATTGTTTCTTTCTCTTGTCTAACTGTTCCATCTAGGACTTGGAGCACTGTGTGGTAAAGAAGTGGCAAGAGTGGGTACCCTTGTCTTATTTCTGATCTTACAGGAAAAACTTCCAAATTTCATCCAGTGTGATGTTACCTGTGAGTTCATCATCTAGGGCCTTAATACAGACTTTCTACACCCAATTTTTTCTGAGGATTTTTAATAATAGAAGGGTGTTGAATTTTGTCAGGTGTATTCTCTGTATCTTTACTATTACTGCATTACTTTAATGTGCTCTATCATATTTAGATAGGCCTGGGCTGGACTTACCTTGCCCACTGGAACGTCCACTCAACCACAGTGAGGAATCCTTTAAATGTGCTATTGAAATCAATCTGCCAGTATTTTGTGGATGACTTACATATCTCTGTTCATCAAGGTTATTATTGTGTAATTTTCTTTTCTTTTATTGTCCTTGACTAGATTTAGTCTCAAGATAACACAGGTCACATCAAATGAGCTTAAAAATACTTTGTTTTCAATTTTTTGGAAGAGTCTGTGAATTGTTGGTATTAATTCTTTAAATGTTTGATGGAATTCAGCTGCAAAACTGTCAGCTGCTGAGCTTCTCTTTCTTTGATGGGAGGCTCTTTATTACTGATTTAATCTCTCCCCTTATTATTGGTCTGTTTCTCTTTTCCATTTCTTTGTGATTCTATCCTGGTAGGTTCTGTGCGTCTAGGAATTTGTCGATCTCTTACGGGCTATCCAATTTGTTAGCACCCCATTTTTCATACAGTCTTTCTGGGTCTCTTGTGTTTACGTGGTATCAATCATGATGTCTCCCCTTGCATTTCTAATTTTATTTGAGATTTCTCTTTTTATCTTACTTGTTCAATTTTGTTTACCTTTTAATAAAGTCATCTTTTAGTTTTCTTGACATTTTCTATTGTTATTCCTGGTCTCTATTTCATTTATTTCTGCTCCTATCTTTGTTACTTCTTTCCTTTTACTGTTCATGTTTTCCTAGCTACTTGACATGTCACTTTAGGGTTTTCGTCTGGAATAGTTTCTTTGACAAAGTTTATTATCATCATTATAAGATTTCCTCTGAGAGCTGTGTGTGCCACATCCCATAAGTTTTGGCACTCTGTGTTTCCATTTTCATTGGTCTCAAGATATTTTGAAATTTTCCGCTTACTTTCTTCTTTTATTCTTTGTTATTTTTGAAAAGCATGCTGTGTAATTTCAACGCATTTGTGACTATCCTGAAGTCACTTGTGTTCTTAATTTCTAGCTTCGTAACATTGTGCTTGGTTTGGTTGCAGTCTTCCTGACCTGGTAGGTCTTGTTTTGTGACTTCTCTCCGATTCTAGAGAATGTGCCCTAGGTGTATGCAGGGCAGGTGTCTTCTTACTTCATTGTGTGGATGGTTGTGTGCGTGCACCTTAGGCCCATTTGGCGGACAGTGTCCTTTAGGGCCAATGTTTACTTGTTGACTTCCTGCACGAGTGATCTGCCTGGTTCAGGATTTGTCTTTAATATAATTCAACTGAAGGTCCAAGAAGCACGAAAGTCCTCCGCTTAGACTCCATTCCCTGTGGTCTTCATTGCTTTTGTTTAATTCTTTGAAACCTATTCCTCTCTCAGCACGGTTCCTGGATTCTCATGAATGGTTTTATGACTGATGATTGCTGTGTTACTTGCTGAGTCTCCACTTCCTCATCTACAAAATAAATACATCAGTATCAGCCAAATATGATTCCCGTGAAGAAGTACTGATCTTATATATTAAGTGCATTTAATGGTATCTGGTTGCTCAACAAAATACTTGATATTGTGCTTAATATCTATTTTTAAAAACATTTTCCTGCCCCATCTATTTTGTGTTTCCACTTCTTTTATCTGCTTGTACTCCTTTCTGTGCCCTTCTTATCATACTGATTTTTTATTGTGTTTCTTGCCTGGTTTTCACATTGCCAAGTCTTTTAAGGCCAGTTCTGCAGCCATCACCGTACCCAGCATGAACCGGGTACTGAGACGTCCTGTGTGAGGTTAGATTAGGAATATGGTGAGAATATAAAGACTAGGGAGATCCCTGAATGTCTGTCTGTATAAAGAAAGGTATGGATGTCAGTGCTAAAGAGGGCTGGACTCTGAGAACAGTAAGGAACTCCAACATCAAGAAATGCCTCCTTGACTGTCGCTGGGGCCAGCCCCCCTATTAACATTTCTGTGATAAGCCAACAATTACATGATTCTTCATTGGTTATCTGTAGATTTTAGATACTATGAACACTGTAACTTGCCATCTGGTTTTAGCACGTTGAGAGAAGAAATCACAACCTAACATTCCCTTAACTGGACACGAACATTTAAAAACCGTTCTGCTCAGTCTTTGCTTCCCTTTCATTCCTTTAGGCAATCAAATGTGCCATGCTGCAAAAGTAGACTCGAGATCAAAAGGGCCTTTTGATGTTTCTGAGTCTCATTTCTCTCTTGGGTCAATTCCATAATGGTTTATGCATGGAGTTGGGGTTGGGGTGGGAGGATGAATAGGAAGTGTTGCCCCGTCTCAGACACATCGCTGCTTGTTAGAAGACATTTAGAAACTTCCCAGTATTTTGTGGGGGAAGCAAATGTTCAGAATAAAAACTGTTTTGTTTTTTTTTTTTTTTTGAGAAATGCAATATAATTCCCTTGTTTCCAATAAAATTGGGAAATTACCAATTTTGAGCTTTTCACCTTCTGCATCTTGATGTCCTAGGTAATGTCAGGGCTGTTATGAAAAACTCATTTATAAGAAAACATCCCAAGGGATTTTTGTACTGATTTTATTATGATTTTTTAGAACTTGATATTTGTATTCTTATCTGAGTGTTAAATGAGCATTAATTGAACAAAAGAACTGATTTCTGCTCTCTTTTTGCCCCAATCTGAAATTCAGATTTATAGTTTCCATTTGAAAATCTCAATGAGGGAGGTTAAATGGCTCCCTCCCCTTCAGTTTGTAGTTATTACTGGGGAATGGGAATAAGGAGTGACTTATTTTGCATCTAGTAAGAAAACAATGCCCTTATTCCAGCGTTGTCAGTGACATGCACCAACTACAGATTCTGCAACTAGATTAGACTGTGTATTTGTAGTTTTCCATTTGTCGTTCCAGGTTCACAGTTCACTGGTGTGGTCTGAATACGTATCTCCTTAAATTTACCTGTTGAAATGTGATTCCTAGTGAGGAAATAGTAAGCGGTGGGCCCTTTGTGTGGTGATAGGTTATGAGCGCAGAGACCCTCATGGATGGGATTTGTGAGGTATAAGTGAAAATAAAATTATCTATGTAAATATTCAGATGCACATAAGCATAAATCCTCATGAGCAGACCTCCCAGAGCTGACTCACCCTTACGTCACAGGAGGACACAGCTAGAGGGCGCTGTGTAGGACGCCAGACACTGACCTACTGCAGCTTGGTCTCGGCCTTCCCAGCCTCCTTCACCGTGAGATGGAGACTGTGATTTATAAGCCAACCAGTCTGCAGGACTTTGCTATAGGAGCTTGAACAGACTGAGACCTTCGCTCTTTCTCCCACTTATATCATGGCTGGGGACCTTCTGGTTAAGTTTGGCTGGTGGGAGGTCACAGAAGAATTTGAAAGGCAGGAGGAGGAAGAGGCCTGGTGATTCGTTCTCCTTGTTTCTTCTCTCTCATGGCCATAGCTCACTTTGAATCACATTTATGACTCACTGAATTCTGAGGGAAAATGGGTTCCTGGTGCTGGAGTAGTGGCTCAGCAGTTGGAGTGCTTGCCTGGGATGTGCAAGGACCTGGGTTCAAACTGCAGCATCACATACACAAGTAAGTGTTGGAGAAACAAAGACCTGATGAAAAAAAATAAATTAAATTGATTCTCTCTCCCTCTCCCTCTCTCTCTCTCCTGGCTGTCTCTTAAAAAAATAGAAATATGAGTTGCTACTATTTCTGGTCCCTGAATGCACCACTAGTGCCTTTAACCCTTTCTGTAGCTCTGTAAATCATCTCTCAATTATTTGTCTCTCTGGCAATTCTTTTTTCTTTGTCTATGGATGATACAAACGTTGTCACCTAGATACAAGAAACTGACTTTCAAAATGGAGTTTACCGTTCACATATTTGCTGAGCTCACAGAAGGCCATCAAGATCCCTCAGGTTTATCTGGGTGTTACATGAGGTTGAGGGAAGGAGGCACTGTGTACGCTAGCACACTGTGGCATGGTCACTATGTAGGTTTATTAATGACCCTTTAGTGCATAGCACGTAACCCGAACACTTAGTGCCTTAAAGCAATGAGCACTGATCTCAGTCTATGTGCGTCAGGAGCATCTTTGGCTCAGGGACTTCCCTGAGGCTGCAGTCAGGATAACCACAGTGCTGTAGCTATCAGAAGGCTCACCCAGGGCTGTGGGCTCTGCTTTCAAAGAGTCTCAGAACAATGTGTTCTGTTAAGAAGCCTCGATGGTCGCTGGCAGCAGGACTTATCAGTTCTTCACAGCCCAGGCTTCTCTCTAGGGTCTGGTTGAGGGTCCGATGGCATGAAGCTGTGAGCCTGGAGGACTGGGGGGCCCTGAACCTTCTGTGGAGGTGTGTCCACCTATCTGTCAGAAGCAAGTGCTCAGTTTAGCTTTCACCCTCCCCTGGGAGGCAGGGTTAGGCCTGAGCTTTTACATAGAGGATCAAAGACTCTGTGGGCATGTTCTAAACCTTTGCAGGTGACGGCAGGGATTGCTATGGCTATGCATGTCCTGCTGCTTCAGTGGTCAGTGGCCCAGTGTAGACAAAGTGTCTCACACAGGAGAAGAATCAGAAGGCCTCTCTGATGACCTTGGCGGGGTCTCCTGTGATCACAGGGCCAGCATAGCCACTGGGTGAATCTGAGGACTGAGTTAGGTCTTATGGGGTGCAAGGTCAAGCAGGTGCCACACCCCGCTGGAGCTCTGAAGTTCAGGCACTGGCCATGAAGGACTGGATCTGAAAGGTGCGTGGAGGCCTGTGGAGGGAGAGAGGACTCTGAGGCTGTTGAATCTTCAGTCCTCAAACGCTCCTTTCCTCCCAGGAATCCACCCTTCTTTTATATAAAGGTCTTCTAAGTCTTCTCCCAGAGTTATTTCAGAAGGGCCCAATTCTTCCCGAGACCTCGTTGCACTGGCCCTGTCACCTCCTGGAGACGAGGACAGTTTGCTGTGGTCCTGTTACTCTTTCCCACGTCCTCCTCTCCAGCCACAGTCTGGTGTTCCTTGAACGTGTGCTGCTCTCTCCGACCTGTAACATCTGGATCTCCTCCATCATCTGCGGCCGCCGTCCTCCCTCAGCCCCCTTCCCACACACAGAAGCAGGACCCCTCTTTATCTTTCAAGTGCGAGTTTAAAGGCAATTTTCTCAAGGTCACCGATATGAAATTTAGGGCAAGTTTTTAAATGAATAATTAAATGGCTAAATGAATGAAGTTGGTAAATAATGAATAAGCATGCTCATGGATGGAAGTGTCGAGCAGATGTGGTGGGACTGGATTAGAGATACGAGCTTGATCATCATCATCACTGGACAATAAAGATGTAAAGTGGAAGAGACACGAGACCAAAGACAGGCCGTGGGTGAAATGCCATCCTCTGCCAGGTGAAAAGAGAGACCCAGGGATGAAAACAGTCAGACAGTTGGGTGAGGACTGTCAGAACCAGCAGTGCAGGGAAAAGAGGACGGAAATGTCGGAGCAGGCGGCTCGCAGGCCCATACTCCAGGGAAGTCCACTGCCTCCCTTATTTTGGAAACATCTTATCTATTTTTAAAATTTATTTGACAATTTAAACTACATTTGTATACAGTTAAGGTGTATTAAGTTTTGACCTACCACGGGTCATGAAATGATCCCTGTGAAAAGGTGGAGTATCTGTCTCCTCCCCTAAGTTATGTGCTGCCAGCAGCACATTCCCAGTGTCCATCACAGCTTCGGGAGCCACAGGCACACGCTGCACCTTAGGTCTCTGGACTTATTCATGCTGCGAAACTGCATCTTTGGCTAATATTTTCCCACTCCCCAGTCTCTCCTCTCCTGGAGTCCATCATTTGGCTTTCCGCTTTGGTGCCTTTGGCAGGTTTTGGGTTCCAGGTACAAGTGAGATCATGCAATATCATTTTTCTCTATCTGGTTTACTTCACCTAACACAATGACCTCCAGTGTCTCGCACGCTGGCACAAATCACAGGGTCACCTTCAGTAAGGCTGTCTAGAGTCCCGCTGTGTCTATGTGCCACATACCCTGCCTCTAATCTCCAGCAGGACACCTCCAGCAGCAGCCGAACTCACCCCACCCCGCCTTCCTTCCAGGCACCTTGCAGCTGGCTTCCCTCCCCCAGCCCCGCTCTCCTCTGATTCGCCCTCTGCAAGCCGCCAGCCACCTTCACTAGTTCAAAAGTACCCCACAGGTGCTCCAAAACCCGTGGTGATGGGTGCGCAGCCCTGAGAATGCTTTAGAAAACAGAGAACGTACACATCAGTTGGGTGAGTCGGAGAGTATGTGAATTAATTTCAGTGAATCTATGAAGGGAATAATGTGGCCGAGTCAGATATTAAAATCATCGTTTTGAACGAAAGGGAGAAGTGAAGAGAGATCCTTGTGTGAGAAGCGGAGAACAGAATGTGTCCCGGGGAGAAGGCTTGGGGCTGATTCCGCAGGCTGCCGATACTCTTCATGGTCTAAATCAGCGGTCTGCACAGAGGACCTGCCCAGTGAGTGTTTATTGAAGGAATAAGTGAAGGAACAAGAGGCACAGGGAATGGGACAAGGGCGGTCTCTTGTTTAGGGCGGGTGAGTTTGTAGGAGGAGAGGGGATGGGAGAAGGCTGGAAATGAGGAGAGATCGCCTTGCTTCCACTTCCCTTCCAGAAGCCCTTGTACCTGCCCCTGCATGTTGGAGTTGCCCTGGCTTTGCTGCCAGTCCTGGTGACCACCTGTGATGAGTGACATCTTGAAAGCATGCTCCGAGGACTCTGTCTGCCCACCAGACTGTCCTCTAGCGCCTGTGGGTGGAGGGCTCATCACTCTCCTGCTGGTCCTAGCTCAGGGGCTGTAGATTTCTCTTCTCCCTTTTGATAGTGGGTAAAACAGTGCAGGAAGGTTTTCAACAGAAGCTCTTAGTTATTTCTTAGATGCTGTAGGATAAGGCTGCTTTTTCTAATACATCTTTCTGATGCAAATACTTTATTTACATGTGGATTGGGATCCTTCTGAGGCTGAATACATTATAACAACCTGGAAACTGTTAGGCCTAACTTTCCCTTTCTGCTTTTTCCCCTTAAATTTTCATTAGAAGTCATATTTCCCATCAAATGTTAATTCTAGTGGACATGTGGCATTTGGCAATAGCTGAAAAATGCTGTATTTCAAAGGTTATAAACAAATACTTACAGGAAATGAGAAAGGAAGATAGAAAATGCTGGAGGGAATCGGGATCACACTGGTCCCTGGAGAACTGACGAGGTGGGGTGACTTTGCGGTCCCATGAGGATTTTAAATCGTGTTGTTTCACAGGATTGTGGTGTTTGTATCGGAATGGATATCGACAGTCATGCCTGCTTGAAAGCAGAAATAAACGGCATACAACCGGAGATTATAGCATTTTAACAATCGCCAGACTCCTCCTATGTTCTCTGTGACAATATGTCGGTTGGGTAGAAGTGTGCGGAAATAAAAAATTTGAATACAGTAGAATTATTGAATTAACAATTTGTGAAGCAGAAAAAGGATTTCTCAGGATCAGCTTTCCTCTGGCTTCCTGGTGGATTTCTACTGATGAGGACCCTAGCCATTCCTCTTTACTTTCCCACAAGGCTGTTGCTATCGCATGTCTTCCCCCGTTGTGTTTTTGACTCTCTCCAGCTTTCTTTTGTTATCTACATCTTTTACTTATGTTTTTGCTTCTTAGAGGATTTCTGCAGTATTTTCGATATCATTCATTTCTTCTTTTATGTTCATGTATTATTTTAAAGCATGCTGCTAAAATTCAAAGCAGATATTTTATTTTTACTTTTATAAAATATATCATGCTTCATGAATTTGCATGCAGTCCTTGTTCGGGGGCCATGCTAATCTTCTCTGTATCCTTCCAATTTTAGTACATGTGCTGCTGAAGCAAGCACGGATATTTTACTCTGAAATAGTTTAATAATTTTAAATACTTTAAATGTTTAGTGCAGTTTTAGATTGCAGGAAAATTAACACATAGTTTTTCTTTATTATTGACACCTTAAAGTAAGTTACATTTGTTATAAATAATCAACCAGTTCAATGCATAAATATCAGCAACGTTGTCCATACTTGTTCAAGTCCCTTAGTTTTTACCTAATACCCAGGACGCCATCCCCAGTGCCACACTGCAGTCAGCCATCATATCTCCTTTGGATCTTTATTTTATTTTGGGGTTGGGGGAGCTGTGACAGTTTCTCAGCATGCTTTGTTTTTGGTGGCCTGCAGGAGCACAGGTCCTCTGGAGTTGATCTGCGTTCACCCTATGACTGGGTTGAGACGGTTGGTTTCTGGGAGAAACTCTACAAGGCGCCACTTCTTCAGGTCCTCTCCAGGATGCAGATCACCACTTGGCTCTCGACTGTTGCTGTTGACCTTGATCTCAGGTAAGATAGTTTTTCAGGTTCTCCATGGCTTTTCCGCAAGTTGCTCTTGTCTCTCTTTCCTTGCTGCGCCTTTTGGAGGGAAGTGACTGAAAGCCACACCCACCAACAGAGTGGCCAGTGGTGTTCTTCCTTGCAGTGTCCACAGAAACTGCTTCAATTCTTCTGCATGTTGGGGCTGTCTTTTTCCCCTTCTTAGCTTTCTCATTCATTTATTTGTAACAATAGGAACTCTAGATATTTATTTAGTACTTTGGGTTATAACCCAATCCTACTTCATTCCGAGCATATGTTATCATTTTAAAAGTTATTTTTCATAACTATATTATAATCAGATAATTAGTCCAATACCTCTTATGATATCAATTCTTTGAAATTTATTGTCAACTCCTTTAATTCCTAGTATAAGTTCAAGTTACATAGGTATTCCATGTAAAATTAACGTGTATTCTAGAGGGAAGATACCATGTCTGATATGTTACCTTAATCAAGCCATTAATTTTAATCTTCAAATCTTTTCTCTTTTTTTGCTTGTACTTTCCCCTGCCTTGATCTAGCAATTACTGAAAGAGATGTGTTACACGTGTTACTACACACACACAGGCAGACACACATACACACATATATGCACCTTACATGTACAATATTTAAGAGAGTGAATTTGTCAGTGTTTTCTGGAAAGGAAAATGATAAAGCTTTGCTTTACTTACATAGCAGCTGTAATGTAGCAGTTTGGGGTGAGCATGAGCAGTGCTGCCTGCTGCAGGTGGGAGTCTGGGTGAACCTGGGCAGTGCCACCTGCTGTAGGTGGGAGTCTGGGTGAACCTTGGCAGTGCCACCTGCTGCAGTTGGGAGTCTGGGTGAGCATGGGCAGTGCCACCTGCTGTAGGTGGGAGTCTGGGTGAGCATGGGCACTACTGCCTGCTGCAGGTGGGAGTCTGGGTGAACCTGGGCAATGCCACCTGCTGTAGGTGGGAGACTGGGTGAACCTGGGAAATGATGTCTGCTGCAGGTGGCAGTCTGGGTGAACCTGGGCAGTGTCGCCTGCTGCAGGTGGGAGTCTGGGTGAACCTGCGCAGTGCCGCCTGCTGCAGGTAGGAGTCCTGGAGAGAAGACAGGTGTGGTGCTGGTTCCTCACCCTTGACTGCCTTGAAAAAGAGTCCTTGAGCGGGGTCCAGCAGGATACAGCATGGCACTGCATTCCAGCAGAGAAATGCTCTTCCTTCACTCTCCGTGCTTAGGTGGTGACAGTGTTAGCATCCTGTGGTTGAGGAACAGGCTGATGTGTTTTGTACATAGAAGTCAAGCAGTCTGAGTTGGGAGGTGGCATTCAGAGGTGCTGGGAAGCTGTTAGTTGTGCTGTCAACCTGGGCTAGGGATGAGTCCTGGCCCCGTGGGAAACTGAGGGGGGATGGAGAGATGCTGATCCCGTGGAAGGAGAACTTTATTCCCTTTTCTTCTTCCTTGCCCTCTCTAGAATCAGTGCTGAATGCTGGGGGCAGTAGGCGACCGATTCTCGCGCTACTCCTCATCTCAGGGGACGCTGTTGAGTATAAGGTCAGTTGTGACAGTTTCCGAGATGCTCTGTCAGCCTGAGGACATTGCTTTCTATCTGTGCTGTCGAGAGCTTCTCAGGGCGTGATATTGTCAAATGCTTTTTCTCTATCTGTTGGGATGAATATGTAGGTTTTGTACTTTATTAATATGGTGAACTGTATTGATTCTTTTCAAATTGAATGCATGCTTACATTCCTTGAGTAAATCCCACTTGGCCACAGTGTATAACATTTTTTAAAATTTTTTATTTTTGAACAACCATACAAGTTTTTAACAAAATAATATAAAATGTGTATATATTCTGGATATTGCAATTATCCCCAGGAGTGCCCCCTCCCCCAATTACCCTCCCTAATCCCACCCTTCCCCTTCCCCCTATATCTCTAAAAAAAGTATTAGGTTGTAAAACATTACATCTTATCTGGATTTAACACATGCTAATAGACCAACTTTCTCATTGTCCAGGGTCTAGTCCCCACCTCCACAGATGAGTGGAGACAATCGACCCTTAGATCTCTGGGTTAAGCTGATTTTACTCATCATGATCTCTTCCATAGCCATCCATTTATCTTCAAAGGCTGCAATATCATTGTTTCTAATTGCTATGTAATATTCCATGGTATAAATGTACCACAGTTTTTGGATCCATTCTTCCAGTGAGGGACATCGGGGTTATTTCCATAGCCTAGCAATAGTAAATTGTGCTGCTATGAACATAGATTCAGTTTCCTAGTATTTTGTTGGTGAATTTTATGTCAATACATGTGAGGCATACTGGTCTGCAGTGTTCTTCTGATATCTTTGATTTTGGTGTGGGTTTTCTCATTTTCAAGGTTTTGATGGCTTTGTCCTTTTGAGTTGCAGTTTTATTAAAATCTATCTTATCAGGCATGGGAATAGCCTAGGCTTCTTGAAAAGCCCTTCTCTGTTAGTTTCATAGGGCTGCTTTAGTCTGCTATCTGGTTGACTATGGGAAATTTGCTGTGTGCAGATGTGGAGAGAGAAGCCCAGGATCCAGAGGTGGACAGGACTGTGCTCCCTGTGGATGTCCTCAGCCATGGTAAAGGGGGTGGGAGGAGGAGCCCTTCCTGGCGTGGGTAGTTGATGGCTTCCCACTCCTTCACTGACCCCTGTCTCCATCTTCATCACACAAACTTCTTCCCTAGGTGTCTGTTTCTGTGACCAAATTTTGCTCTTCGTATATGAATGCCAGTCACTGGGTTGGAGTAGGGCTTGTCTTGCAGATAAGGTTTAGTTCCAAGTAAGGTGCATCCACAGTCATGGAGAGGGAACTTAAAGATGCCTTGGGAGCACAGACTTCCAGCCATCCTCACTGTGCGGGCTTTGTCCTGCAGTTGGGAGACACGGGAAGATCAGCCCTCTACCAAGATAACCTTGCTTTTGGATCCTCCTTATTTCAATTTTTCTAATGCTCCTAAAGAGTAATTTGTTCAGCTCTCTGCTTAAGCTAATTACTTCTCTCTTGTCATGTATAAGAAATATTTTTTCCTTTTTCCAAATATGAAGGCTACTTTGAATATTGACTTACATATTATAATGTTTCTTTCTTTGTCACCTTCATTTTGTCATTCTTGTTTTTCTGTATTCAACCGTTTGAGTCTCATGTATTCATGGATTTGATTTTTCTGCATTTCGATTGGGGTGGCATGTATTTCACGTCTTTGTTTTTTTATTTTGATCTTTTGTTCCTTAGAAATGTACATGTCTAACTGAAAAGAACCAATAAAGGCTAGAGCATTGCTCAGTGGTTAAGGTGCTTGCCTGGCATGCGTGAGGACGTGGGTTTGAACCCAAGCACCACGTACCGAACAAAGTGTTGGAGCCATGAAAGCCACATGAAAAACTAAATAAAATTGATTCATTCTTTCTTTCACTGCCCCTCTCTCTTAAAAAAAAAAAAAAGTAACTAATAAAAAATAATCTAAGGAAGGTCAGTATAGGAAATGGACCCCAGCCAGTAGGAGGAGGCAAGAGGGAAAAGTGACAGAGAGGGGATATTGGCCAAATTATATTGTTATATTATGTAGGTATATGAATATGTAACAACAAATCCTATCCTTATGTATAATATGTATAATAAAAGGAGAACTGTACTGTGGCGGTGTTTCCTTATGGCCTGGCATTTAAACAGTGTTCAGCTGGATCATACAGCTTAAGTTTCTTCTGTTGGGCACTGGAACAATAACATGCTAAAGTCACGGAATTTAATGAAAATTGCATTTTGTTAGAATGTAAGAGACATCTGAAGATCTGTGTGAAAAATAGATGTGTATCTGAGGATTTTCACAGATTTCCCCTGACCTGTTTCTACTCAGATTTAAGACCAGGTCACTGTGCCTTGTTTTCCTTCCTTCCCTTCTCCTCTCTTCCCTTCCTTCCTTCCTTTGCTTTTTGATTGACGTGTGATGTTACATGTATCTTATGGTGTTTTGAAATTGATGTATATTTTGCGCTGTCAGTTCAGCTGATCAACGTTGACATTACCTCACGTAGTTATCACGTGATGGCGACACAATGTCTACTTTCTTGGCACTTTTCAGCCAGGGTCTCCGTGCTGCACAATAAATCTCCTGAACTATTCCCCCTAACTATGAATTTTTACTTTTTGACCAACAACTCCCCAAAGCCTCCCTCAGCTTCCCCTTCTCTGTTGATTTCCCTACTCTCTAAAATCTTCTTCACTCTGAATTTTGTCTTTTACCGTTATGGATTTTTTTGGAGACTTTGATACAATCTCTCATGCTGTTATAGCCTCAGTCTTTGCATTCTTGGCACCAAGTATAAAACACTAGAAAAACATAGCAGGAACTTGCTCACTGTTGTAAAGGCTACTGCATATGACAAACCCAAGACCAACATCACACTAAACGGAGAAAATCTGAAAGCATTTCCTCTAAAATCAGGAACCAGGCAAGGATGTCCACTTTCACCACTCCTATTCAATGCACTCCTTGAAGCATGTTCTTTCTAAACAGTTAACTAATATCAGGATAAAGGGTTATGGTCTCCCCCGTGTAGGAAGTTTAAAAATCATGTATATTTTTTAAATTTTTTTTATTATTGAACAACCATACAAGTTTTTAACAAAATAATATAAAATGTGTATAGATCTGGATATTACAATTACCCCCAGGAGTGCCCTCCCCAATTACCCACCCTTATCCCTCCCTTCCCCTTCCCACAATATCTCTAAAAAAGGATTATGTTGTATAGCATTACATCGTATCCGGATTTAACACATGATAATAGACCAACGTATTTTAATGAGACTCTCCTGCCAGGTTTTTCCATCAACCAGAGTGGAGCTTGTAGAACTTAAGATTCGTTTTTACATTAGATTGACCATGGAGATTTAGAAAACTTCACATTTTTTTTTTAAAGAGAGAAGGACACTGAGAGAGAGAGAGATAATCAATTTTTATTGAGTTTCTCACATGGCTTTTGTTGCTCTGACACTTAGCTGTGTACGTGGTTTGCTGGGGTTTTAACCCATGTACTTGCGCATGCCGGGCAAGCGCTATAACCACTGAGCCACCGCTCCAGCTCCTAGAAAACTTCACTTTTAGTTTTTTGGCATTTTCTTTTCTATGAAAGTATTTGATCATTCTCTAAATAATTAGGAGTTCATACTGCTATGTCACATAAAAGGAAAAAATCTATTTAACTATTATTCATTAGAAACAAATTTCTTATTTTGAAAAATAAAAATTCTCTTCAGTTCTTAGGCCCCTGCCTCTCATAATCTTGGCTTTGATCAAAACGCTTGATACATCTTGCTGTGTCCCACAAAACTTGTGAGCTTATTTTATTTTTCTGGTACCTTTTCTGTGAATTGAACATATATGACATCAGAGCTAACAAAAATTAGAAGTGTGCATCTCAGCAGCTGTGTGTGCAAATCATAGCAGAGGCGTCACTTACGGAGTGCTCCATTTGTCAGAGCTGCTGATTTCTGTGAGGTAGCTGCTGCCACTGTCCTCTTCACCTAAGAGTAAGCAGAGCTCAGGCCTTGATTTCCTCAATGCCCCGTGAGGGGCTCACATCCACGCAGTCCGATGCTGAGTGTCCCGTCAATGAGGTCACACAACACACCTATGCACCTACCACACCTACACACAGAGAAGGTTTTTTATATAAGCAAAATTCTTGCTCATGTAGTTAGTTTTTAAATTTTTTAAATTTTTGTTTGATGTATTGGGCTAGTCTTAGAAAAGGATTTAGAAACATTTTTCATGGTTAGCTCTTGATTTGTGCCTTCTTACAATTGCCATATTTTTATTCACAAGCATTTGCACTCAATGCAGCATTCTTAGTTTCCAGTCATTGGTGCTTGGGAGGCACAGGAAGTCAATCAGAAGGTGTGAAACCTAACTTCATTCTCTCTGTCAGTCATGGGCTTTGCCCAGAATGCAGCTATTTTTAAGCCACAAAGGGCACAAGTTTATTATTTGTTCCTTTTACCAGTCATATATCTTAATCAGAAAGAGTGTTTACAGCTTAGTTTTATTGAGTCTGAAATAGTGTGTATGTTTCGCCCTATGATTCAAAAGATCGATTGAGCAATTATCTCAAGAAAATTTCAATTGAGGAAATATTTGTCCTTATGTCAACAAGTCAGACTTGATGGTGTGAACATTAGTCTATCTCCTTCACTTGTCCTCTGGCATACTTTGCACTTGCCCCAGTTCCACACTCAGGCTCAGCAGTGGACATATAATGCGGGGTGAGAGTACACCACTCTCTCTTGCTCTTCCACCTTGCCTCAGGGTCTCCAGCTGACTCTGGCAGCAACATCTGCCCTGCTGCCAGTCGGTTTATTGAATGGGTTTTAATATCCCAGGTCAGTGCTGAGAGCTCCACACACATCACAGCACTTCGTCTTTGAAATAACTATGTGAGTTAAATATCCGTATCACAGTTTCATGGAGAGGCAGTCCGCATTTCAGGAGCCTGGGTAGACTGCACTTTCAGTTGCTAATGTTTCCTGTATATTGTGAGAGAAATATGTGTGAGAAGTCGCAAGGGAATGTCAGAGTGTGTTGGAGAGCTGGAAAATCCAGGCACTTTGTAATTATGTATGTAGATCTAACTTTGAAAACCAACTTCATCACTACCTTTGAAGACATGTCTTTATTTTTTTTTTTTTAGAGAGAAGGACAGTGAGAGAGAGTGAGAGAGAGAGAGAGACAGAGAGAATCAATTTTTTATTGAGTTTTTCACATGGCTTTCATTGCTCTGAAACTTAGTTGTGTACGTTGGAGCTGGAGTTTGAACCCATGTAGTTGCACATGCTGGGCAAGCGCTGTAACCGCACAGCCACTGCTCCAGCCCCTGAAGACATATCTTAAATGAAGCTTTTCTTTAATATAAAATGCATGCATTAAAATATCATTGATGAAAGAAGAGATTACTAATGAATAAATAATTGTATTACAAGAAATCATTTTATAGATAGAATATGACATAAGTCTTTTGATAGATTTTAAGTCCTACTGTATATGAATCATAACTCAGTATAATTTAGCCATAGAAAACTCATTGGACAAGAATTTATAGGCTTCATTCTATAATTTAAAAAGAAACTTTTGAAATATTTTGCACAATACTTTTTTGCACACATACATCAATTTCCATACCTTTGTCTTAATTCAGTTAGTTTTTTTTTTTTTTTGTCCTACTTGAAGAGAGAAAGAGTTGATTTCATTGTTAATTTTTTTCATCTGGCTTTTGTTTTTCCTCCACTTAGTTGTGTATGTGGTGCTGGGATGAACCCTGGGTCCTTGCATGTACCAGGAACGTACTCTACTGCTAAGTCACCTCTCCAGCCCCTGTTCTACTTATTCTTTTCACTGCAAGACCCTGTCTCAAAATTAAAAAAAAAAAAAGAATGGGCTGGAGATGCAGTTCAGTGGTTAAGTGCCTCCATAGGTCACCCTCCCAAGAGCTATTGCTTTATGATATACGGTGGCATTGAATTTTGAGTATGGTAATCACGCACCCATGCTGTAATATACTCAATAAATGTATTTTTGAAAACATTTGAAAAAAAATTGTAAGTGGCTGCACTTGGGGATCACTGACTGTAATATGTATGAACAGAAGGGAACCTTAGAAATCGTTTTTATTCCACACTCTTGTTTGAGATACAAACGATGACCCTCTGAATCATTTGAATGAACAGCTTGATTACAGGAATACCTAGTGTTCTTGATCCTGGCTGTTGATCGTGAAACCTACTTTTGTAAAGAAACGAAAGAGAACAGTAAAAGCACCAATTCCTTTAATTCCCACTCTTTGGTAGGACTTAGTCAACAAACTAGTAAGGAGGTCGTGAGGCGGGGGAAGAGCTGAGCCTAGCTTTGACCTCCTGGCCTGGGTGACTGGCTGGCTGTGCAGGGAGTCCTAAGCCTTTTGAGCATGGTGAGCTGGGTCACCAGGAAGCAGGTTTTATGCAGCCTTGGACCCCAGGTGCTGCTCTCCAGCAGCATTCTGCCTTTGGTGTGTGGGTGGAGAAGCAGCGTCGCAGGTGGCGGGGCTCTTGCTGGAAGGATGCTCAGCCAGAACTGAGGAAGAGGCAGGGCATCAGAGGGTGGATGGAGGCAGAATCCTATGAACTTAGAGACAGGGCCAGCAAGAAAGGTCAAGGGAGCTGGTGGTCAAGGAAGAGACGCAGCGGAGGGATCTTGAAGGCTGAGAATCCCAAGAGGAGGAACTCAGCACAGATGAAAGGGAGCAGGTGCAGACTGGGAGTGGGCGCCTGGGGAGCGAAGAAGCAGGCTGGAAGCACGGGGGCCTCAGTTCACCCATGTGGCATGTTTCAGGACGGTTTGCTCAGTGCCCTCCATCGTACTCTGCTTACACAGCTATCTCCCGCTTCTGGTCTTCCCCCAGTCCTCTGCTCCAATGCATCTATTGTACTGCGGCTAGAGAGATTTGGCTTTAGAATACACTTCCTACTCTCACTCCATTTCCTTCGGAATGGTTTCATTTCTTAAACTAGATGTTCATCCGTTTCCCACATTCCATTGTCCTTTTCAGTTTCCACCTATTTTTATATTTTAATATTCTCACATCACAATGCAGACTTGCCCACTGACTATAGCCTTGCCCATGCTGCAACCACGCCCACCAGGCCACGCCCCTCGTGCTGTGGAAACAAACTGTCAAGCTGCTTTCAGCAGCCACACCCTCCCTCACCACGCCCGTCAAGCCATGCTCCTCAGGTCATGCAGCTTTCAGCAGCCACGCCCCTCGTCACCACCACGCCCATCAAGCCACGCCCCTTGTGCTGAGCATCCCCACCAGGTCAAGCAGCTTTCAGCAACCACGCCCCTCATCACCACCACGCCCATCAAGCCACGCCCCTTGTGCTGAGCATCCCCACCAGGTCAAGCAGCTTTCAGCAACCACGCCCCTCATCACCACCACGCCCATC